>PVKU01014905.1:0-20650 GCA_004027475.1 Anoura caudifer | reverse complement strand
GCATGCATGCCTGGGTTGCGGGTTCGGGCCTGGGTTGAGGCGCGTGCGAGAGGCAACAACAGATCAGTGTTTCCCTCTCACATCACTGTTCTCCCCCTCTCTTTCTCCTTCCCTTCCCTTCAAAAATAAACAAAGTCCTTATTAAAAAAAAAAAAAAAAAAAAAAAAAAAAACCTGGGACAGACCTAGTCTGACCAAAATTAAAATTAAGCATTTCAGAGAGCAGGACCGAAAACTCCAAGTCCTGAGTCTTCAGCTAGTGCTGATATTTCAGGCGGGCAAGGGAACTGTGGTGGGATCCAAGGCTCCCAGAAGCTGCCTGTACAGAGCACATCCAGAAAGTTCCTGAAACCGAACTGAAAATGAGGACCAGTACAGGTAAGCCATCTTCACCTGCATCTTGAAGCTGATCTGGAGTCCTCATACAACTCCTGCAGTCCCGCACCTGTAAAACGCCGTGTGTCTGCACTGCAGGTCATCAGCATAACCAAGGGGAAGGAATAATGAACCAGCGACGAGAAAATCTTGCCCTGAACCCCGACTGGGCCACTCACTGGGCATTTGTGGCTTCCGGTGTAAAACAAAAGGGCTGACCACAGGACCTACACCCTCCAACTCTGTGGCTGATGGAGCCTGCCCACGAGGAAGAGTGACTTCGCCATTTAAAAGGCCCCAGTGTGCTCTTCCGGTGTGCACTTGGCTGGGTTTAGTCATGCTTTGACAGAGAGGTGAAGCAATGACGTTCCAATACACCCAAGTATCAATTATTGAAACTAAAGCTGTCAGCTCTTAAATACATCGTGGAGAAAAGGAAAGCTGCTCTTGACCCTCCACCCACTCCTCCTCTCAATGTGTCCCAAAGGTTACTCATCAGAGGTCAGAATCCAAACCCCCAACCAGGGCAGATCTTACTGGTGCTGAAAGTCCAGCGTCCGTGGGCTCCATTTTTGTTGCGCCACTTGGTCCCATGCAGCTGGGAAGGGAAGTGACCCCTCTCCACCCCCACAATGTCACCATCCTGCCCTCCCCCTCTGCTGCCTGCTCCAATGCGGGGTAAGCAGACGCAGGCAGGGCAGACTCACCCAGACCTAATTACGCACGGGGCACGGTCCCCTATCACGCACCGGAGTGTGACAGAATTCCATGACCCAGGCTTCAGCTGGACCGCATATTCCAACCCAGCTCTTAGCGCAAACCGGCCCCAGAGGGCCTGCTGCAGGGGCCGGGTCTCTCTAAAGCAGTCATTACTTTCACAGAGACTGTCCACAGAACTTCCGTACGGGGCGGAGGAGCGGCTGGCAAGGCCGCTCAGCAAATGCCCTCAGCAAATGCTGCCCAAGCCTCCCTTCCTCCCATTCCACACTGGCCACGTCTCAAGAAGCTAACCACACAGGCAGAGGACCAACGCCCCCCTCCACACACACACAGACAGTCACAGGCAGTGCCACCAGAAGAGATCCCCTGCTGGGTTCAGACACGCACCCTTGGAAAAAACTCCGAAAAATCCAATCAACCATAAACAGGAGACGGAATATAAACAAGTGGAAAATGAAGAAAGATAGTGGCTGCATCGAACCGAGAAAAGGTGGTTCCCAAGAGAAAAGCCAAGGCCTCCAGGGGCTGGACCCCACCAACGTGAAAGGGAGAAGAGCTGGACCTCGTCCTTTCGCAGGTGGGGCGAGAAAAAGGGGACCTGTGCTCGGCAGTGGAAGAGTCCGCGACTCAGGGCAGAGAGCCGCCCGCCCGGGGAGCCCAATGGGATGCCTCCCTCCCAGGGTGCCAAGGTCCAGAAACTACTGAGCATCGTGCGCTGATGCCTCGGGCAGAGCCCGACCATGTCAGAATCTCTGCTCAAAAACAGCTACCTTCACACACTTCCACAGCAGAGTGGAACTTTCTCTTCCAGGAAAATGGACTAGAAGTCCCTTACCCTACTCCTTCCAAAGGGGCAAAGGCAGTTCCATGAGGACAGATGGCCTTGGACACACAGTATTAGAGGAAGAGGATGCACACGGGCAGAAATGAACGCGTAAATAAACCTGAACCCAAGTCTCACTCCTTGCACAAAAACTAAAACCCCAGATGGATCACGGGCTTCAATGTGAAACAGAAAACTACGGCCCTGGCTGGGCGGCTCCAGTGGTGAGAGCACTGTCCTGATACACCTTGGCTGCAGGTTCGATCTCCAGCCAGGGCACATACAGGAAGCAACCAGTGCATGCGTCAGTACGTGGAACATCAAATAAAATGGATATTTCTCTCTCTCATCACCCCCCACTAAAATCAATAAATAACTTTTTTAAAAACTACAAAACTCTTAGGAAAAAACATGAGAAAAACTTCAGGATCTAGAACAGAGTTCTTAAGAGATGAACAAAAAAGCACAAGCTATGAAAGAAAAAAATTGAAAAACCGGATGCCAGCAAAATGAAAAACTTTTGTGCTACTAAAGACCTTTTAAAAAGTTAAAAAAAAAAAAAAAAACCTAAAAACACAAGCCAAGGGGGGTATGGGGGGAAGACTGACAACCAAACACACATCCAACAAAGGACTAGTGTCTAAAATGTATCAATACTTAAAACTCAACAGTGGGGAAATCTAATCTGAAAAGGGCAAAAGGCGTGAAGAGACATGTCACCAAAAGGACGCAGAGATAGCAGATAAACACACAGAAAGACGTTCGAAATCATTAGCTGCCGGGGAACCACGAGCTACGACCGATGCGCTCTTACCACACACCTGTCAGAATGACTGAAACAGAAAAGACGGCCACCAAACGCTGACGAAGACGCGGAGACACCAGACCGCTCGTACAACTGCTCACTGGACAGAAAACGGGACAACCAGCCCGGAAGAGTTTTTTAAAAATATAAATATGCACTACCAGACGACCCAGCCATCGCACTCGGGGGCATTTATCCCAGAAAAACGAAAACCCGCGTTCACACGACAGGCTGCACGCAAATGTCTGCAGCACCTTGATGCGTAACGGGCCCAAACCAGAAACAGTGTAGCCACCGTCCTTCGAGGACTGACGGCTGAACACCCTGCAGGCACCACCACAGGATGGAATCACTCCACACCAAGAACAAGGAAGAACCTGATACATGCGGCCGCCAGGGGTGACAGCGAGTGAGAAAAGCCAGCCCCAGAAGGTGATAAATAAATGGCCAGGGTCCAATTACACAGCATTCCCCCAGTGACAACACTGGAAATGGAGAGCATGCTGGGGGTTGCTGTGGCTTGAGAAGGGGCGCAGTGGCTCTAAAAAGACGCTATGAGAGTTCTCTGTGGTTATGGAAATACACTGGATCAACCACATCATTGTCAACATCCGATATAATTAAATATTATAATACTAAATTATAATATTATTCCATGTTTTTCAAGAAGTTACCATCGGGGGAAGTGGATAAAAGGTACATAGGATCTCTTTGTATTACTTCTTACGATGAAACAAAAATGATCTCAAAGTAAGAGGTTTCATTTTAAAAATGGAATGACTTGAGAAGGAAGACCCAGAACATCGGCACCGGACCCTTCAGCACTATCGGGTCGGACTGTAAAATCACCAGGGTAACGGCAGGGAGACTCTGGGCAGCAGGCGGGCAGTGAGCGCTGCCCGGCTGCCAGTCAGGGGGTGCACCTTCCCCTGGGCCCAGTGCAGTCAAAAAGCTGGAAGGCAATGAGCAAGCCTGGCTCAGGCTTGCTAGGGCCCTGAGGTCGCACACTTTAACCTTCAGGATCACCAGAGGCAGCAGGGCCGGTTCAGGAGTCTGTGTGGACGGTTCTCAAACCGAGGCTGCTGTGCAGGCCTGGAGAGCCCTGCCCCAGGGAACCCTCAGGAAAGCCGGACGAGAAGCAGGAGCTGCAGGCCCAGGGCTTCCACGGCGCTGGGGCCCGGTTCTAGGAAGGACCGCCGGGTGCGAGCCTCGGAGAGCTGTTCCAAATGGGAGATGCTCCACTCTTTCTCAGTCAACCAACGAGTTTCCGAGAAGGTGAAGATCAAGGTGAAGATGAAGGAGAAGCAGAAGTTGTACATATGCGAATGTCGTGAACAACAGGGGAAAGAAGGCGCTCAGGAAAGACTGGTACCTGGGGTGCCATTGGTTCAACTTCTAAATTTAGTCAGGAGACACTGAGTGTTTAAGTGCTATTCACAGAGAAGAAACAATTTACGTAAGTGGCTTTTCCCCCCAATTGAATTTAAGTTCACAGATTGTGAACTAGCCCATGGTCTTGTGAATGGCAAACTGCAGAAGCTGAGATGAAGAATTTTCTCTTCTCCCCACTGTTCTTCCTGCCTCCAGCCCACCTCCCACTGCCGTCAGTCCTGATACCAAACCAGGTAACCTGGGTGGGCGAGGACCACCCCAGCTTTCGCTACCTTGGAGGCTAGTCCGGCCAAGCCCCTGCACTATGGAAGCGTCTGAGGCGGGATTAATGTAACTCAGTGTGCTGGACAAGGGGCAGTCCTTCCACGGACAGCTGGCGCAGGCTGGGCTGCTGAACAAGAGGCCAGGCCGCCTGCCGGGGTCTGCACGAGAACCCGCTGGCTGAGCGTGAAAAGAACGGGAAACTGTGGAGGAGGTGCTCTGGGCTAGATCTCAGCGAGAGAAGGGGGGACAGGGGACGGGGCACGGGAAGAGCGTGCCACGGGGCACGTTTATGCTGCCAGCCTGGTGATGCCCGAACACCAGCCACTGGAGCTGGCCAAACAGATTCTCTTCCCTCCTGCTCAGCTGAGAAACAGAACAGGGGAAGAACGTCTGGCTTCGTGCTTATTTGGCCCTAGAATTATTGTACGTTTGGCCGTGACTCACTGTTTGGTATTCCAGGTGAGACAGGTGAGCTGCGCTGTAAATCCTTATCCCAGTGCAATGCAAAAGTCAAGGCCAAGGAGCAACCACACACAGGAAGCAGCGCTAACCTCCTTCCCTGACTAAAAGAGACTCACTCACCCCTGTCTGACCCTAGTTTGGCTACCGAGCCTAAACAGTTAGCAGAGACCGGAAACCAGGAGGGGGAAGAAGGAAAATTCCCACCTTCCTGCCCACGTCCTCCCTCCTTGCCAGAGGAGGAGGGATCCCACCTCCTCAGGTATGTGTGCAGAGCAGACATACCTGAGGGCAGCTCGAGATGCCAGATACCGAGCAGCACACAGGAGCTAGGCGCGGGTGGGAGAGCCCGCAGAAACCAGGACGTACAAAACACCAGCCGATGGGGAAACGAGGCAACCAAAGAAATAGAACCAAAGACCTGGGTGTTTTTTTTTTCCTGCTTCCTTCTAAGATGGAAAGAAACGCTGCCCTTTTGCTGAAGTGGGGACAAGATAAGAGGGCACACCCATACAGAGCCCAATCACTGCCCCAAGGACACACTAGAAGGGCAAGATAATCACTGCCTTCTTGAACTTATCGGCTACTGGAATCTTTTTGAGTATTTTTGCAATCAAAGCCTATGAAACATTTAACACCCAATACTGCAAGAATGCGTTCAAAACTCATCGTTTCCATTTCCGCTAAACTGAAAACCCAAGAGAAAAACGTTATTGAGGTATGCTTCATCTTCTGTTTCCCAAGGTCAAAATTCTGCAAAGAACTTAGTCGTTGCCCTTGGGGAACTATCATGGGGATACTGGAGTCAAATAAAAAGAATCGGTTTACCGTTCGGTCTTCACGAACAGAAGTTTGAATCCAAGTACATTAGCCCAAACCCTTCCAATTTCGTAAGTTTTCTGGCTTGGATCATAAATCATATGATCTCTCCAAGCTCAAGTATGTTTCATTCAACATGTCCAGCTACTTTAGGTGATACAGTATCATGTATTTGTAAAATGCATGTATCTGTTAGCCAAAAGCTGGCCTTGTGGAGAGAGGCAATGATAGGGGTAAAAAGCTGGCTGATGCCTGTTGTGAAATGTATTTCACCAACATCAACCTGCACTTCACCGAAACAGTAACAACCGAAAGGCTGCCAACAAATGCAGAGGTATCCTATTTAACACAGGCAGATTTTCCGCCTGTAGCTTAAATTCACTGTAGTAAAGTGTATGACTCCATATAATTCAGAACCAAGCAGGCAAACCACAAAACGGGCATGAGTTGGGTATGTTTAACTATAACAAAGAGTAACTATAAGCAAAAACAGGAATTTTTTAAATGCCAAAATTGTCCCGAATAATTAAGGGACATCGGTTATGCACGTAGCCCGACCTGAACCCTTAAGTCAATGGGACGATACTGACATTGGCTGGATCTCAGACTCCCTACATATATTTCAATGATCCAACAGTTAAGAAGTCCGTGACTCACCCTAAGTCTAAGGTTCCATAACTCAACCAGTACACAGAGGTCCTATCCATCTAGAAGAATCAGCTACCCCGGAAAATTTTTTTAAAGACTCGTATTTCCATACTGTCCTGTTCTACGGAAACAATCCTTCCTTCCTCCCTCATCTACGTGCAAACACATACAGCCACACCCCCCGCACACACACCCCCTTCCAGTTAACTGAGCTGCCACCCGTAAAAGCAAGGGCATGGTATAGAGCACTCATGTCTACAGATTCATCACCGAAACACCAAAATGTAAATGATACTCTACTTGTCCACTTGTATCTGCAGCCTGCTGGAAATGCGTGGCCAGCGACGTCTCGTCCTGGAAAACTTCATTGCACTCCAAGCATTTCAGACTATGCCTGCAGAGCTTGGACGGGTCTTCGTCTAGAGGCATAGCTGGAATGATGGGTGTGCTGGAAGGAGCTGAAATGACGGTCCCAGTTATACCAGACTGAATTTTGGTGACAGTGTGTGTGCCAGCCCCCACGGAGCTCGGCAGCGTGGAAGATGGAGCAGAAGTATTGCTTGACGGAGAAACAATCATTTGATCTGCTGGGACGGGCTTTAAAATCAGGTGGGAGCACTGCATCACAACCCCCTTCTCCTTATGCCCCCGGGCATGGGAAAGGAGGCTGCACTTGTTGTAAAAAACGAGGTTCTTTGTACAGTGGTTACACGTTACTTCGATGCGCACGCTGCGTCGGTCGTAGTGTTGAGTCAGACTCTTTTCGAGAGCAAAGGAGTCGCCACACTCCAAGCACTTGTACCCGCGGGTCGGTAACGTGATGCCTGCGTTAGCAGGGGGGCTGAGGTTGGGGATGTAAACTGGGACGGGGTTGACACTGCTCAGCACCTTGTTGAAAGCTTCCACCACAGAGCTCTGCAGGGAGGACACCACCTGGACTCGAGACACCTTTTTGGGTGGCTGCGAGGCTGCTGCATTGATTATTGCCTGCTTGATTTGCTGCTGAGGTTTGGTGAGCACTTGGCGGAGCTCGGAGGTGGCCTGGGCGCCCTGAGGCAGAAGGTTAAGGTTGGCGAGGTGCACAGTCTTTGGCACGAGTTTGGCGTTGGCCAGGCTGGATGCTGGCACCACGACGGTTTGCTGCTGGATGGCATTGGCAGCTTTAATGATGGCGCTGCTGGCGCTCTGAACGGACGCAGCAGATATGACCGTGGCTTTGACGGTCGTGTTGTTAGCGAGCTTCAAATTGATAACTTGAGAGCCCGCCGTCTTCACAGCGGACACTGGGAGGAAGGCAGTTGCCACAGGCTTAATAGTGACCTGCTTGGGGGTCAGCTCTGCAGGGGCAACTGCGTTGGTGACCATGGCGGACTGCAGAGGTGCTCTGGGGGGAGAGGAAAGGACGGCCGCGGAGGTGGGAGATGACAGAAGTGATGTCACTGATGCCACCACAGGCCCCGTCTGCTCTGAAGGCTTTTTTCCAGAGTCAAGATCGACTTCTGGCAAGACCCTTGTCACTGTTCTCTTTATTTCCCCAGATGATGTTTTAATAGTTTTGATGCGGACTTTGGGAATTGCTGGTGTCGATCCTGCAGGGGATGATGGAGATCCCTTGCTACTGGTTTCGCTTGAAATGCTCCTGGGGCTGTCCGGCTGCTTCAGGGACACCTTCTTTGTCCCGTCAATGAGACTCTGGGATTCAGGAGACTTTTCAATGGCTCTAGGACTATCGTTTACTTCTTTTGGTAACGGAGAGGAATCCCCTGAATTGGTCACTGGTTCTTTACAGGAGTCGGAAGCAGCCTTTTTAGCACTAAGAGCTGCGATGGCAGCTATACAGGAAGAAAGCTTGGAGGATGGCTTTGACCTTGACGGGGCCATGCCGCCAAGGGAGATGTCATTCTTCTCGGAGCCCAGTTTCCCGTCATGGACCCTATTTTCAAGCACCTTTTCAGAGTTTTCCTTCAATTTATCCTCCAATTTTCTGACTTTAAAAGGTTCATAAACACTCAGATTTATAGAATTTGTTTCTGTTTCCCTCTTGACGACCTTGTTTTTATCTACATTGCCTGAAGCAGAGATTCCAGTTTTGCTTAAGTTTTCCCCTCCGAGTGCCTTCATTTTATCATAGTCCTGTTGCTGAGGAACGGACCCCGCCAACACGTTCGACCTGAAACCTGAACGCATGTCCTCTTTGTCAGGGGGGTCGTCCACCTCGATCTTCTCGTCATCGTCAAACTCTTCAGCACTGGAGATGGGGCTAAACTGGCTGAACGCTGAGTCTTTTAAAGTCACCTCTGAGGTAGGCACGTCTCCTTTCAAGGACTTCGATCCGTCTTTACCGTAACTGTCGAGAGAGGACGCCGTGAGAAACCCATTGTGCAAGCCGTTGCCGGTGGGATTGTGGCCATCCTTCTCGGCGCCCTCGGAGGAATCGATGTTCCGCACGTTCTTCACAATGACGCTGACGCCGACGTCGGACGCGGAGGGCGTGTGGGAGTCGTCGTCGCCGTGAGCGTTCTGCTTGACGTGGCTCTCCTGGTCGTCGTGTCCCGACTCGATCGCGGCTTTCGGGTCGACCATGTCTGGGATGTCAAATGCCGCCAGGAGGTCATCGAAGTCTGGGGTCTTCATATCCCCCATGGTCGTGACCTTGTTCAGATATCCTGTGAAACGAACAGAAATAACTGCATCAGCAAGGGGCGCTTCGTAACGATGAGATCAACACCCCTCCTACGGTCTGCACTAATGCAGCGATGATTACCGAGAGGAGCAAGTCGATTAACTGCACAATTATTGTAACTGTGTAATTCTGAATAGAAGTGAGCAAACACTCCGAAATATCTACGTAAAGACCTTGATAAGTGTAGCTTCAAAGTAATTCCTCTACAGTGCCCTATACAGCATGATCTGCGTGGCGCCTCTCTGACGAGAATAACGAGCAAAGCTGTTAGTTTAAGAAAGGCGGGTTTGGGTGTAACAGCTAGGAACTTTGTCATTTGTGACTGGATTCATCACGCTGTTTTCACAAAAAGCTATTTCCAAACACATTTTGATCTTGACAGCATTTATTTCCACTGGCAAAATTATCGCTATGATAGTCACCAGCAGATTCAGGATATCAAGTGAAAAGAAATATACTACAAAAAAAAAAAAAACACACACACACACACACACAAAAAAAAAAAACAATTACAGCCCTGGTTGGTGTGGCTCAGTGGTTCAGTGCTGGTCTGAGAAGCACAGGGTCACCAGTTGGATTCCCAGTCAGGGCACATGCCTGGGTTTCCAGGCCAGGTCCCCAGTAGGGGGCGCACAAGAGGCAACCACACATGGATGTTTCTCTCTCTTCCCCCCTCCCTTTCACTCTCTAAAATAAATACAGTATTTTTTTTTAAATAATTACAGGTAACCAATTACCCATAGAAGAAATAAACATCCCAACCCACCACAGCACAGCTACTGTTAATAAAGTTCCACCTGGGATTTTTTAAAAACTCCCTGAGGAGCTGATTCCATCAGTTTTTATTTAATCCTAATTTTCTCTATTAGGTTAGGGAGAAAAAAATGCCATCCTGGCAGGAGAGAGTAACATCCCTTCCTTGTCCCACCCCCGTTCAGCGGTTTTAGTGGTCAAGGTGACACAGACCTATTTCCTGATTACCACACATCCGACACAGTTGTGCAAGTGGCCGTGGCGGCACAGCAAGACCCCGCCATAAAATTAATCTCGGTGTGCAACCACCTGGGCCGCAGCACTGCAGAGCCTGGGAGAGGGAAGGCCCTCTGCTTCACCCCTGAGCTAGATAGGGATGGAGAACATTCACGCCCACAAAGCCTTGGATGGTAGGACCATTTTAGAAAAATGGAGAGTCACTATTAAAGATGAAGGATATATAAATACATGAAATGCTGGGGGCCTTGAAAGGGTGCCCTCGACCCCACCTGCAGAGGATGCGTGACAGGTGGGTACAGATCAAACTTCCCCTGTAAGAGAGAAGTCTGCCCGCCCTGAACCCCCAGAGCAGGCCACCTTATGCTCCTGTTAGACCCTGTATGCGCTAGAATGTGTGCACTCGGCTCCTCTTACCTACTCGCCTGTCAGCACTCACCCTCACACTGTCGACGCCACATAACAGGCCACAAGTGAGGGGCCAGAAAGCCAGACTTCCAACAGAGGGACAGGCTAGAACCAGCTCTGAGACCCTAGGAAGCAAGGGTCAGATCCTTCCTTGCTTACTGCAGGGAGGGAGGCAAGCAGATGGGAAGAGAAGGAACGAGAAGAGGGAGGATGAAAAATAGGAAAGGGAAGAACAAGAGGCAACAATCCGTGTCAGAACGGAGGAAGGTAGGATTACAGCTGATTTTTGGCAACTGTCAATGGAAAAATTAGCCTAACTGGTTTGCAGACACATATTCTTAACCTCTTTCTTCAATTTTCCTGTTATTCCTCCTTTAAATCTGCTTTAAATCACTAAGAAGTGGTCTTCCACATTTTGCTGATGGATTTAATAATTTATTTTCTTGTACAATCTGTCAAAGATCACACATTCCTAAGGAAAGTACCAACACCAGGGTCAAGGCTGAACTTTCACTGGGGTGACCACACACCAATGAGAACTCAAACCACAAATCCGTCAGCAGCTGCCGGGACACCCTCGGCACACTCACTCACTCTGGGACATGGCCAAACACTTCTAAGAATTTGGTGAGGCGTAACTACTGTTAAAGGTGAAAATAAACACTCACAGTTCAATAGGAGCTGGAGGGAAAACAACTCACCTTCCGTGAACATATCTCAGTTAGCACAGATCTAAAGAAGCCCGTGTACTTTTCTCTAAATGGTTTGCTTCACCTAGAGAACACCCCCGCAGCCGCTCTTCTCTCAGACGGGTGTCTGCAACCAGACAGAGGAGACTGTATCCCCAGCATCGAACCACAGCTGAGACAAAAGGAGCAGAGAAAACCAGACTACGCTCCTAAGCTCATGTCGATGTGAAAATGCCTGTGCAAGAGCCTACCGAGAGCAGAAGCTCGTGAGGATTTTTTTTATAGATTTTATTTTTAGGGAGAAGGGAAGGAGACAGAGAGGGAGAAAAACATCAGTGTGTGGTTGCCTCTCAAGCACCCCCTACTGGGGACCTGGCCCACAACCCAGGCCATGTACCCTGACTGGGAATTGAACTGACAACCCTTTTGTTCTCAAGCTGGCACTCAGTCCACTGAGCTACACCAGTCAGGGCAGGGTTTTCTTTTTAAAACGAAGTTGCACATTTAATCTGCATAATGTGGGGAATGAAAACTCCATCTCTCAGATAATATGCCTACTTTAGGGTCCATCTACTTAGGAATAATCCTTGAATATCACAACTTTCACTTGTAAGCATCACATTGCAGTTCTAAATCGAACATTCACAAAAAAACCGCGGTTAGCAGAGCCTCCCTGTGGCCTGTCTTCACCAACCATGGTGATGTGATCCAAAGAGGGACATTCCTGTTTCCTGTTTCCATCAAGAGCCGCTCCCCACCCCCCACCACCAGGGCTGAAGGCCGGCTGTTTTCCTTTTTTACCCTCATCTGAGGACATTTTTTTCATCGCTTTTAGAGAGAAAGAAAGGGAGAGAGAGAAACATCAATGTGAGAGAGAAACATTGATTGGTTGCTTTCCATATGCGCCCCAACTGGGGACCGAACCACAACAGGGTATGTGCCCTGACCAGGAATCGAACCTGTGACCATTCGGTCCATAGGACAATGCTCCAACCTACTGTGAGACACTGGCTAGGGTAAACATGTTTTTTTTTCTTAATGCCACAGCTTATTCACAGCTTGTACCCAGGCTCTGGAAGTCACAGTGGACTTGGGCTCCTCCTAAGTGCCTCCATCCTTTCTTTACAGCTACATGGGATGTGTCATCTGCCCTCCCTTTCCGCAAATGACATCATCCAGTTTCACATCATGCGTCCCTGAGGGCCGTCAGTTCAGGAGCAAAAAGATCACGAGACAATTCAAACACTCATCCATGGCAGGTCCAAGACACAACAGCAGGAAATGCTGAAAGGTCGCCACATGAAACCTTCAATGATTGGCAGTTCAGATCAGCAGTGCAACTGGCAGGTATTTTGAATACCTGGAAGATTAATGCCTGATTCTTAGTATCTCCTGTTTACGCAGTGCGGACCTGCCTGACCTGTCCATGCACAGGTGCCCCAGAGCAGCTAGTAAATCCTGAGTCACCACCCTGCCCTTATCTTTCCTACCTGCCCCAGTGAAGCAGAGTTAAGGCTGGGGAAAAATACCAGCCTGCAAACCCCCCAGGGGGTGAGAAGACATTGCTGATTCGGGGGCAACTCCTTCTCTGTAGTGATCCAGCTACATCCCCTGCTGTCTCACGCCTCCGTACCCCCTTACGCTTTCTCTTGAGGGAAAAGGGTGGACCAGCGAGACACCCCTCAAGGTACAGACACCCCTCAAGGTACGAGGGAATTAGCGGTGGCTTAGAAAGCCATGAGTCAGCCCTCCAAGTTCACCTGGCGGAATCCTGACTCCAAGTGGAAAATGCACAATTGAGCATAAAACACTGAGCCCAGGGGCCTATCGACAGCACACATCACTCTGCCTGACACTGAAGATCACGTGGGGGCAGCCTTGCCTCTCAGGGCTGTATAATTAACGTAACAAATACCACTCTCCATAACTTCACACTTCTTTTCTGGTTTCTAGAAACGTTTTTCATACCCACAATCACATCGTCCTATTACCCATTACCTTCCCACATTCGGGAAGATGAGAACAAAGTTTCCACTCAGGGTGGGGTGGGGGGGATGTTTTAACTCTCACTTCATTGCTCAGTTATATGAAGTACAAGGAGAAATGTTTATGTTTGCAAAGTTTCTTCGTTTTCCCCTAATTTCTAAGTACCACTCTTTTAAAAATAGATTCTTTTGCTTCAAAACATTACAAAAATAAATCTGTCTTCTCTCTGAAAAGATAACATAAAAATGTCAAAACTTGAGCTTCTCTTGGCCTCAACAGCTTCATTTTCAAACAGAATTAGCTTTCGTTATTGTAACAATGTCTTTCATTTCATTTATTCACTGTAAAATACATCTTCTTTCAAAGGCACTAAGAGTCTTCTCATTTAAGACTATACCCATTTCAATAACCTGTAATTTACTAAGAGCATTTGAGCTTCACGTAAAATGTCCTTTTACCCAAAGACATTGAGAATATCTCGGGGAAAAAGCTAGGCCTGTTTACTGTAAAGGAAATTGAAAGAACTCTGGTGTGTCACATGATCAATTTATTCCCTCCCACGACACAGACGAAACATTTCCTTTCCTACCAAAGCCTCTTAAAATCACAGAAAGCTATTTCATCTTTGTTGACAAAAGTCAAAAGTTACCGAGTCAAAACTTTAAGAAAAATCTATTCACCCCTTACTCATACTTATGCTTTGGAATTAAAAACAAAAACAAAAAAACTGTGTCAAGGAGCTGTTTCCCAATTTCCAACCAGAGAACGACAGCGAGAAAGGCCCGGGCGTTACGTAACCATGGATGCCAACTGAATCCCAGACAGGCCTCAACCAAGCCACAGCTCCATCTCCAACACGAACGCAAGGTCAGTCTGAACAGCGAAAACACATCAGCTCCCCCACTGAAATCTTGGAGAAACGAACATTTTCTTTAATGAAAATCATTAAACTCTAAATCATAATAATCCTAAAGAAAAACAAATCAAAGTCTACTGACCACCCTGACAGTATCATACACACTTTCCATAAAACAGTGGTAATAATACAAGGTCTGTTATTTGCTTTGGGGAACTATTATTTACCACTATTTTCTAGCACTATCTGGCCATCAAAGCCCTTCTTACAGAAATAATTCCCCCTGGTGTGGCTCAGTGGATTGAGTATTGTCCCACAAAGCAAAGGTTGCTGGTTTGATTCCCGGTCAGGGCACACACACTTAGGTTGCAGGTTCAGCCCCCGGTCAGGCACATAGGAGAGAGAACCAATTGATGTTTCTCTCTCGTATCGATGTTTCCCTGCCTCTCTTTCTCCCTCCCTTCCCCCTCTCTAAAAAGAAAGAATAACAATTCCACAGATTAACAGATCTCCTTTATGACCCTTACTGTCTTTCCTTCAAACATAAAATGTTATGACATGTTAATATTATGCAGTGTTTCCCATTTATTTTGTCCCTCACAGAAAATGACTCCAGTGCCCCCACTTTTTACATGTCTTCCTGGTGGGATGGGCTTCTCTTGGCCTGGGACACTGAAGTTCTTGTTCTTCCGGTCACACTAGTATGCAGACCTTTGATCTCTTCCATCTCTGGTCCTCGCAGGCCCCCTATCACTACATCTCTTCAACTACAAAAGGAAAGGAATGGAGTGGGGTGGGGAGGGGAGGGAGGGATCACATCTTCCTTCCCAAGCTGACCTTTTCCTTCTATTCTGCTTCAATCCAAACTGTTCCTAAGGACAACCACTCTGTCACCAGACGGCCTCCGAACACACGGAGGAGGTCCAGTGACAGAGCTCTGCCTGGTGCTTCTCCACATTTCCTAACCCAGCCGGAAACACGTCAGTTCTGAGGGGTGTTGTTTGTTTGTTCCTTTGTTTTAAATCGGATCAGAAGGTGTCAGCCACTGGAGGTGTTAAGAAGCTCTGCCTCAGCACTTGTCTCTAGGAAAGTGGGTGGGAGATGAGGAGGCTGGGCCCCCAAACTGGCAGACACTTAGGTTTCAAAATAATAAATAATAACACAAATGCATATATGCACATGCATGAATGTCCAAGTGCGTACAGCTTTGAGGGAAAATAAGCAACAGTAAATGGAACCACAGAAGGAATCTAAGACTTACATGTCATTGGAAGGCCCCCAACAAGTGACAAAGGCCAAAGAAAGAGCTCATTTTATCCTTTGTCCTCCACACAAATCAGACCCAGTGTGACTCTGGACAATAAGCCAGCGCCTTGCAGGTCTTACACTTCCTCTCCAGCTACAGGGAGGGACTGTGACCCACTATGTCACCTTCCAGCACCAGTGCGTGGGGGCCCTGATTATACTGCCCAGGAGGGCAGAACACCTTCCGGACGGCACACACCGGGCAACACACTGTGTGCAAACAGTTCATGCACAGGTGAAATGAACAGAAGGCACATTTCGTCAATTCTGTATGTGTGAACAAGAAATTAGTAAATACAACTGCTATGATACAGAATAGATATTGACTTGTTTCACTAAATTCCGATGGGAGCATCTACCCATACGCAGACACTTAGGCCAAAGTAGTGTGTTTTCTGCTTCGGTGAATACCTAATATTCCTGATGTGAATGTAACCTACGTGGAAGTTCAAGCTGATTCTGGAAATATAAACTCAGAGTCACGTAATCAGGGCACAACCTTGGGAAACACAAGAATAAAAGCAGCCCCAGACCTTCCCTGCAGTTATTCTTCCCCCCTTCCCGCAAGGCCTCCCTGCCCTCCTCCACCCACCACTCCCTAGGGACCCTGGGGACCCAGCCACCATGTGAGCAAAAGGTCTCTCCACACCTCAGCCTTCTCAGCTCAACCTGCAACTCCTGGCTTACTTCTCACCCACCCCAGCCCCAGCTCCAAGCACTCATAGGTCAAAAGGAAAGCTCAGCCACAGAGAGAGCTCTTGCCTTTCCCACTCGGGTTCTGCAACTGCCAAGAGAAGGCTGCGCCAATCCCTGCTCTGTATTCCCTGGGGGGGTCCTCGGGGTCACTTAAGCTCCACAATCCTCTTTCCCTTCACATTAACTCCCACCCTGCCAGCAGACAGAGGCTGTTTCTAATCTCCTCCCCGTACCTACTCCACCACGCCTCGGCCTTTTTCTTTCTGCTGTCAGCCTCCAAGATAACAGGCGTCAGGCAAACCCGCTCCCCACGCCCTTCCTTCCTACAGATCTTGCCCGGTCCTGCAGTTGACCCAGCCAAGCTGATCCCAGCCAAGCTGGTTCTCCTCCGTCAGCTTGTCGCCCTTCTCCTGTGCTTTTTGGCCACTCCATCCCCTCCTGCCTGCTGGCACAGAGAGACCTCCCCCAACCTTCCCCCGGTGGCTCTGCCTTGGTGCTGTCTCACCAACATGAGCCCTTAGCCAACTGGGACAAACCGTGTACATCCCAGCTCCTCCCCAGCCCCCTGGCAATCCACCCTCCAACCCGGGCTGGAAAAAGGAATTTGCAGGAGTGATGGAACTGTTCTTATCGCTGCTGTGGGGGTGGACACGCACCTCTCTGCATTTGTCTAAACCGAGAGAATTTTACCGCATGTAAATTAGGGAAGAAAAAGAAAAAAAGCAACCAGAAAGGAGGGAAGGCCCAAGAGGAAAGACAAACTGCACCAAAGAACCTAAATGATATCCCCAGTGAGTAACAACCATGCCGACGAGAGGAGGGGAGAGAACGAACTGCGGCGACTTCGGAAAACAGCACCGTGACCGTCTACGGCGAGACCACGGAGAACAGATGGAGTTCGTGACCCACTCAGCAGCAGTATGCCCACGCCAGCTGTTTCGTTTCGCTACGTGTGCTATCATCACACCAGGTGGTCAGAGAAAACCGGGTAAAGGGAACATGGAAACTCTTCTGTTTTATTTTTTGAAACTTTCCTATGAGTTAAAATGATTTCAAAATTAAAAAAAACACCATTTAGTAGTGTAAAGCTACTAAATGAAATAAAGCACGTGCCTCAGGATACTCCCCAAAGAGTACACTCCTAACCTTTGTCCCTTAGCCTGTGCTGTTGTTACCTGTGACCTTTCTCTGGGCCCGTGGCCTTTTTGGCCGAGTTTCCTTTTCCAGGAGTCCTTCCTCTCGCACCCGCCGCCGCCGCATTGTCATGAGCTGACTTCTCCCTGGCTCGTCCCCCTCTCCCGTGTAGGTTCCCCTTCAGACTGTCGTCTACCTTCATGCCAAGGCGACCTCAGCAACTCCAAAGGTCACACGATCACCAGTATTCACAGAATTCACATACTTCTACAGTCAG
Organism: Anoura caudifer; assembly: GCA_004027475.1. Classification (NCBI taxonomy): domain Eukaryota; kingdom Metazoa; phylum Chordata; class Mammalia; order Chiroptera; family Phyllostomidae; genus Anoura; species Anoura caudifer. The sequence goes on along the minus strand of PVKU01014905.1, from coordinate 3,322 downwards.
CCCTAATTCCACCTTAAGAGCCCCCTTCCCAATTGCAGGCTGTACTTCCCATGTGACTCGACCCAACCCACACTAAAGCCCTCCCCCTCCCTCCCAACCTGTTCTTCCTCCAAGTCCTAGCTGTGTGACGTCAGTGACACTCAACCTCCTTTAGAAAAATATTAAAAACCCTCAGGCAGCACTTCACACACTGCAAAACAGAGACACCAGTTCTGTAGGTTGTACTGGCCTTCCCACCAACACGGGACGAAAATACACCAAGGAAATGCTGAACTTTTCTACCGTGAGCAGACTGCTCTCAGGCAGCTCAATCTCTGGAAAGAGGGAAGCAACAGTTCCCAAATTTGACCTAACCACAGGTCATTTTGTTCTGATCCATGAACACAGATGCCAAAATGACTGCCTCAAAAGCTACACCAATTTCCATGGCCATCTTTATACAGTAAGTTACTTTAAGCAAATTATGCTCCCCTTAACATCCATGGAGGAAAAATGATGACATGGTATACAAATTTCTGCATTATTGAGTATTACAAAATTTGAACTGTCCCCCCTGTGACTTGCTTACAAGGTGTCAAAGAAATATTGGTGCAGTGGCCACTTACAGCCGAGACAGAGGTGTAGGTAGATACACTTTGCTTCCCTGAACAACCAAAAGGAGGACAACCACCAGTTTAAAAATAAAAAGCAACCAGAACTGCCAGAAAATCAAACTGTATAGAAATCAGACAACCAAGGAGTCAAAGAAAAAACATTCATCCAGACTGGTAGGAGGGGTGGAAATGAGCACCTGGGAGGAGAGAATACGCAGCAAGGCAGTGGCTGGTGGACTGGGTAGTCCCACATTCATGTGCAGATAAACTGGGAGGAACAACTGGGGACCTACACAAACCATACAACCCAGAGTTCCAGCGTGGGGAAATAAAGCCTCAAAATCGCTAGCTGTAAATATTTGTGGGGGTTGTAGTAGTGGGAGAAACTTCCAGCCTCACAGGACAGTTTATTAGAGGGATCCACGGGGTCCTAGAACATACACAAACCCACCCACCCAGGAAATCAGCATCCAAGGGACCAATTCACTTGTGGGTAGTGGGGAAAGTAACTGAAAGCAGGGGAAGAGCCAAGCAAGCAGCACTGTTCCCTCTCTGACCAGTACCCCACGTATAGCGCCACAATGCAGCAATGTGGGTTGCCCCGCCCTGGCAAATACCTAAGGCTCTGTCCCTTACAACATAACAGCTAACTGAGACAAGGAAATATGGCCCAGATGAAAGAACAGATCAAAGCTCCAGAGAAAGAACTGAGCAATGAGGAGACAGCCAATCTATCAGATGCAGAGTTCAAAACACTGGTAATCAGGATGCTCACAGAAATGGTTGAGTATGGCCACAAAATAAAGGAAGAAGAGAAGGTTATAGAAAGTGAAATACAGCCCTGGCTGGTGTAGCTCAGTGGACTGAGCGCAGGCCTGCAAACCAAAGAATCGCAGTTCGATTCCCAGTCAGGGCACATGCCTGGGTTGCAGGCCAGTTCCCAGCAGGGGACACATGAGACACAACCACACATTGGTATTTCTCTCCTGCTCTCCTTCCCTTCCCCTATAAAGATAAATAAATAAAAATTATTAAAAAAAAAGAAAGCAAGTGAAATACAGGACAACGTACAAGGAACCAACAGTGAAGGAAAGGAAACCGGGACTCAAATCAACAATTTGGACCAAAAGGGCGAAACAAACATTCAGCTGGAACAGAATGAAGAAACAAGAATTCAAAAAAATGAGGTGAGGCTTAGGAATCTCTGGGACAACTTTAAATGTTCCAACATCCAAATCATAGAGGTGCCAGAAGAAGAGGAACAGCAAGAAGCTGAAAGTTTATTTGAAAAAATAATGAAGAAAAACTTCACCCAATCTGGTGAAGCACCCAAGGCGCTCAGAGAGTCCCAAAGAAGTTGGACCCAAGGAGGAACATACCAAGACACATCATAATTACATTAAAGGTAAGAAGAAAATCTTAAAAGCAGCAAAAGAAAAGGACAGAGTTACCTACAAAGGAGTTCCCATAAGACTATTGGCTGATTTCTCAAAACAAACCTTACAGGCAAGAAGGGGCTGGAAAGAAGTATTGAAGTCATGTAAGGCATGAAAGCCAAGATGACTCTATCCAGCAAAAGCTATCAGAATGGAGGGGCAGATAAAGTGCTTCCCAGATAAGGTCAAGTTAAAGGAGTTCATTGTCACCAAGCCCTTATTATATGAAATGTTAAAGGGACTTGTCTAAGAAAAAAGAAGATCCAAACTATGAACAGTAAAATGACAATAAACTCACAACTATCAAAAACTGAACCTAAACAATGAAAACAAAACTAAGCAAACAATTAGAACAAGAACAGAATCACAGAAATGGAGATCACAAGGAGGGTTATCAGCGGTGAGGGGGAGGGAAGAGAATGGGGGAAAACATACAGGGAATAAGACACATAAATGGTAGATAGAAGATAGACAGGGGGAGGTTAAGATAGCAACACGGATCCTGGCTGCTGGGGTACACGGCATTATGGATGAGATGAGATAAATTCACATGGACTACCAAGTCCTGTGGAGAAAAAGGGACATCACAGCTACTCTCTCAAGGGGAGAGCACCTCAACCCTTACCTTGACAGGCTTTTATTGGGTTCAATTCACACAGGAATGCTGGGTGTATACATAAAGCTTATCAATCATTGTCAGGCAGAAATGATTAAACAACAGATAACATTCAAAGAACTCTGAGAGCTTATTCTGAGTCAAGGTCAGATAGTTAAATGGCCATAAAACTTTGGGGAACAAACTCACTTCCTGCTTGGACCTTTATCATTTAAATTGAGGGTATTAGCAAAGTAGGTTTTATAGAATTGAATGCCTTCTTTCTTAAGCCTGACTGCCCCAGGGAACCCACCCTTTCCAGCACAGGGCCGCACCTACCTCCAGCATTGTTTCAGGCTTAAAGCATTGTTTCAAGCTTAAAGCATTGTTTCAGGCTGAAGTTAGGCAGGGGAAATAAGGCAGCCAAGAGATTAAGAGACTTCTTGCAGACAGAATGAGGGCTCAGGCTATGTCAAAGCAGAGGGGCAAGGGTCCATGACCCCCTTTCTCTGTAGCCCCCCAAGTCCTTCTCTGAAGGCCCCTTCAAGACTGTGCCTGTCTTAGGTCATCCCTCTTTTGAGGAACCTTACCCATCATTGGCTAACCACTCATCTGCCAGGGGCCAAGCAGGGTGAAGAGAAAGGGGACAGAGGTGGTGCCCCTACAGGGAAGATAAGCTTTGTCTCCTAAGTGGCTTA
>PVKU01014904.1:0-20638 GCA_004027475.1 Anoura caudifer | reverse complement strand
TGATCTCACCTTTAACAGGAGCCTAATCAACAGAACAAATGGGTGGGCACAATATAACCAAAGACACTGAAATTGAGAAGGGGTTGATAGTCACCAGAGGGGAGAGGGGAGGGAATTTCAGGGGTAAAGGGGAGGAGTTTGGAGCAACAAGTATGAAGGTCACATGGACAAAACTAGCGGGGGTGGAAATGGGAGGGGGCTGGGGAGGGCTGGGGCAGTGGGCTGGAATGGGAGCAAAAGACAGAAAACTGTACAAGAACAATTAAAATAAATAATAAAAAAAAAACAGCAGAGAGTGGAGCAAGCGCCATTGTTCCCTCTTGGACCACTCCCCCACAGACAGCACCACAACTCAGCAACAAGGTTACCCCACCTATTGAACAGTAAGGCTCTGCCCCTTACTATGTAACAAGCACGCCAAGACAAAAAAAAAGAAAAGAAAAGAAAAGAAAAAAAGGCCCAAATGAAAGAACAGATCAAAGCTCCAGAAAAAATACAACTAAGCGACAAACAGATATCCAACCTATCCGTTGCACACTTCAAAACACTGGTGATGAGGATGCTCACAGAATTGGTTGAACATGGTCATAAATTAGATGAAAAAATGAAGGCTATGCTGAGTGAAATAAAAGCAAATGTACAGGGAACCAAGACTGATGGGAAGGAAACCAGGACTCAAATCAATGGTGTGAACCAGAAGGAAGAAAGAAACATTCAACAAGGATAGAATGAAGAAACAAGAATTCAAAAAAATATGAGGAAAGGCTTAGGAACTTCCAGGACATCTTTAAATGTCCCAACATCCGAATCATAGGGGTGCCAGAAGAAGAAGAAAAGCAAGAAATTGAAAACGTATTTGAAAAAATAATGAAGGAGAACTTCCCCAATCTGGCAAAGGAAATAGACTTCCAGGAAGTCCAGGAAGCTCAGAGAGTCCCAAAGAAGGTGGACCCAAGGAGGAACACACCAAGGCACGTCAGAATTACATTAGCCAAGACTAAAGAGAAGGAGAAAATCTTAAAAGAGGCAAGAGAAAATGAGACAGTTACCTACAAAGGAGTTCCTATAAGACTCAGCTGATTTCTCAAAAGAAACCTTACAGGCAAGAAGGGGCTGGAAAGAAGTATTCCAAGTCATGAAAGGCAAGGACCTACATCCAAGATTGCTCTATCCAGCAAAGCTATCATTAGAATGGAAGTGTTTCTCAGATAAGGTCAAGCTGCAGGAGTTCATCATCACCAAGCCCTTATATGAAATGTTAAAGAGACTTATCTAAGAAAAAGAAGATAAAAATATGATCAGTAAAATAACAAACTCACAGTTAATAACAAATGAACCTAAAAAGAAAACAAAAACAAAACTAAGCAAACAATAAAACAGGAACAGAATCACAGAAATGGAGATCATCTGGAGGGTTATCAGTGGGGGAGTGGGAGGGGGAGAGAGCAGGAACAGGTACAGAGAATAAGTAGCATATATGGTAGGTAGAAGATAGACAGGGGGAGGTTAAGAATAGTATAGTAAATGTAAATATATATGACCCATGGACATGAACTAAAGTGGGGGAAGGTGGGTGGAAGAGGGTGTGCAGGGCGGAGGGGAATAAAGGGGGATAAAAGGGATAACTGTAATAGCATAATCAATAAAACACATTTTAAAAATAAATAAATAATTTTTTAAAGTGATGAAATGTAATACACGCCAAAAAACATAGGTCAGGCCCTGGCTGGTGTGGCTCAGTGGATTGAGCACCTACCTGTAAACCAAAAGGTCTCCAGTTGGATTCCTGGTCAAAGTACATGGCTGGGTTGTGGGCCAGGTCCACAACTTGGGGTGTGTGAGAGGCAACTGATTGATGTTTCTCTCACACATTAATGTTTCTCTCCCTCTCTTTCTCCCTCTCCACCTCTCTAAAAATAAATAAGTAAAATCTTTTTAAAAATTTTATTAGTTTCAAAATTACTATGCTGAGTAAAAGAATACAGACAAAAAAGACTACATATTATATTCTTCAATTTACATAAAATTTGAGAATATTAGTATTTCAATGGTTGCCTGAGGATGAGGGTGGGGGTTGGACTATATATTCCTTTAAAAATGTATACTTTATTGCATGTCAGCATACCTCAATAAACCTGTTAAAAGTGACTAGACATCTGTATGAGTTTTAAATATGTGAAATTTATTAAGTTTAAGAATATTACATATGTATTGACAACTTCAATCTCCCACATGATTAAATTTGTTTTATTTCAAGCTCCATCTGTTTCCAACCTTTACTTACTCAGTCACATTTTAACCCAATTATTCCCTCAGATTTAATTAGAAAACCTTTGTTTCAAGTTGAATTGATGACTCTATTATCCTACCTAAGGAATAGAGAAATTAACAAAGACTATTTTCATGTTTCTATAACCAAGAATCAATCCAATTCTGATGGCACATGCAACTGTTTCTGGGAACAAAAATACAATAAGAATTTCTAAAATTTTTCATGCCAGCTTAACTTAAAGTTTTCCCATTATACTAAATGCACCCAAAAATTCCACTTTCATTGAATTTTAACTTGTAAGAAAAAAACCAATCATGGTGAAAGCACAACTTAAGCAAAAACCTGAGCTACCTGCCTCATAATAATTATTTTTATCTAAGAGAATGTAAAGGGACTTATATTTTCACTATATTAAATATTAGCCATGGTTTTGATAATCACTGAGATCCTTCAATGTTCCTGGAGAGGTCCGTGCAATAAAATCATGTGTTTCTGGGAGCCCAGGTGAATTAAATTGCAATCACTCAAAAATACTAGTAAATAAATGACATGTTGGTAGAGCCAAGAGAATGGAAAACTGGGCAGTCTTCATTCTCTCTTGCTAGTTGACGTAACCAGGATTGACTAAATGGCTCAAAACTTCTCACTACCATGTCTTTGCCTTTCCATGGCCTAATAAATCACAGCTGAAGACTGAAACCCCAGAACTCTGAGGTCTAGTTCATTAATAGAGCAGTGAGAGAGGAATAATACCATTTTCACATTATTTTCTTTCTCTTATTCTGCTTCACTATCATAAGACCTCTCAGTAAAACATTCTCAGAAAGCTCCTGTAGCTTCTAGAGTAGCCTAAGTGACTCACCATCTTCAGGCCAGACAAGCAACCTTCTCATTTCTTCAGAATGCTTTTCTGAGAACCTACTCTTTGCCAGGAACAAAGTACCTACACTTCAGAAGTTCATGTAAATGCCATAAGGTGAAATAAATAGCATTAGACTAAATTTTATCTTTAGTTTAAAATTCCTCTTTTCTTTCCTCTCTCACACACATTTATTTATTTATTCAGGGGTGGGGTGTGCTGGGTGGGTAATAAACTTTATTTTCTCCCTAAAAATAGGATCCCTTGCTCTCAACACAAAGGACCCATTCAAACGCAGGCAGTTGCTATAGGTAATTTTGTTGCATGAAAATTAGAAGTGTGAAAACCTTCTTAAAGTTTCAGCTTTTCCATGAATCTAACACAATAACAACATGGAAAAATTACTAAGATGTGTGGAAGATAAAAAATTCTTAAAGTGTGAATGTCTAAGGCAAGTACATGTCAGGAGATGGTACAGATTCAGGCAGTGGTGAGCTGTAGCTGACTTAAAGCAGTTTGTAATTACACCAGCTCATCATACCACCTCATCAGCCAATTATTATATTTTCAGAAATGTTGCAAGATGGCAGTTAAATCTTTGGTATCTTGAAATCAGGAGGAAGTATTTACATGGAAATCAGCAAATACTACAAATCAGGGCTTTTCTTTATTTATGTTTCCAACCAGTTGTTAAATATTTTGCCAGCACATTACTGGATGGAGGATGAGAACAGAGACAAAGAGCAGCCAACTCTGCTGGGTAATACCTTAATTTCAGCTCCACATCAACTTAAAGGTACAGTTCTGCAAATTTGTAACACTTACAAAATCTCTTAATTACTAAAAAGATTGGTAACCTGATATGTTTCATTTAAAAACAATTGAAACTGTAATAAAATGACAAAATAGGCTATACAAAATAGGCTGTATAAATAGGCTGCTATAAAATCTAGCAATTAGGTTGTAGATATGATTAAGCTTATATGTCAGATTTCTGAAATTTTCCTCCATAAATCACATTCCCTAGACCTATCTAAACCACCAGTCCTCAGTTCCGACTTCCAAATTTAGACCAAGTCTACATTCTGCAGGTGCTATTTATTGAGTGTTTTTGGCTGCAGATTCATCATCTGTAAATATTTCAAGAGATTCGGAAAGCACAACATGCTTCAAAACAACCACCTGGACAAAACAGAACCTTTGCAGAAGCTAAAAGCAATTAGGGGATAACCGAATAAGCACATTCTACCTCTTCTTCTTTGGAAATCTATTTTGGGGAGTGAGGTCACTGTGGCTTGGAAATATATTTGTGTTCTCTTAATCTACTGACTTAAATAGTTTAAAATCAGAGCAAGTGGCATCTGAAGTGAAAATGAAGAGGAGGCAGTCAAATTAAAATTGTGATCCCACAAAATTTTCTGAAACAAGTACAGATTTACAATGTTTAAACTATCAAGTTTGCAACACTATTGGTTTAATAAAATAATCAATAATATTAACCATGTCATTATAGTCTTTTCAGAATTAATGTGAGACATAAGAAATCCTTTTAAAAATAAAAGTTCATGGATAATATAAGGAATGCCTTTTTTCACCAAAAATGTACTCATTTGAGGTTAATGAAGTTAAATTGAACAAATAACAAACAATAGCTTCACAATAGAAACTCCACAGAACTGAAACTGAAATAGTCAGAAACTTTCATACTATGGAGTATACAATCATAATACAAAGATAAGTTTGTTTTAAATGGCAATGCAACTTGATGCTGAGCAACTTGCTCCTAGAGACCCTTCATTTCCTTTCCATTTGCAATCAAAGATTACTTTAAGCCACATATTTCAATATACTATTATTGGACAGATCTTTCACTCAAGGATAAATCAAAGATTGATTAAATTTTTAACCATACCATTCTTTTTTTACTTTTGTACTAAATTTATTCTAAAGAAATAAAGAAAACTGTATAAGGAAAGAATTTAAATTTTCACTAGAGAACTTCCTACCATCTGTACATATGTGTGATTGACAAAAAGGTAGTAAGCATCCACTTAAAGAAAAAACATTATGCAAAAAAATTCACTGTTATGGAAATAATGTAGAAGCGTGAATCTTTAAAATGTAGTGGATATTTTCCATTTTGTGGAAAGTTAGTATTGATCTAGATCAATAAAACACAAATTAAACAGATTAACAAGCAACATTTATTATGCAACTTAACAGCATGCCCTATGAAAAGTGTGACATGGGCCCTGGCTGGTGTGGCTCAGAGAGTTGAGTGCCAGCTTGTGAACCTTTAAAGGGTCCCTGGTTGGATTCCCTGTCAGGGTACAGGCCTAGCTTGCAGGCCAGGTCCCCAGTAGGGGGCACACAGGTAGCAACCACACATTGATGTTTCATTCTCTTTTTCCCTTCCCTCTATCTAAAAATAAATAAATAAAATCTTTTTAAAAAAAGAAGAAAAGTGTTACATGGATGGGGAATGATTATGATATAAAATTAAAGTTAATGATGCAAAAATACAGATAATGTGGCCAAAAATATGAATGAAAATTAATGTATGATAAACACATGTGCACAGAAAATAAGATTAAAATTAAATATGGCAGAAATATTAGTATAGTTACTTATATTCCTTATGTATATCCATGTATATATATTATATCAATATATGACTACAGTTTATTCATAACCAGAAAGAAATACACACTAAACTAAAAAATTAATTGGCCTAAAAACTTAAAAGCTTAAAGCTCTTTAGAGTACAGATCTACAGAAACACTTTAGGTATAAAAACATGCAAAATCTAACATTTGTCTAATTTTTAGCTCAGTCCTTAGGATTTTAAAGGAAAGTATTTATGTGGGTTATAGAAATCCAAGCTTATTTCTTGTGGTGGGCAGACCTCTGACAATGGCCTCCAATGACCCTCATTATGGTATAACCTCTCCCCTTTAAGTATAGGTAGACCCTATGAATATGGTAAAATATGACCTATGTTGCCTTATGTTTTAAATATTTTATTGTTTAGGCTATTACAGTTGTCCCACTTTCTCCCTCTTCATTCACCTCTACCCAGCCCATGTCCCACTTCCACTATCAGTCTCCTCACCATCGTCCATATCCATGGGTCCTTCATACAATAAGACCTGTCCAGAAAGAATCCAGCCACAAATTAGGAAAAATAGAGACATTTATTGAAAAAGATACAAGATACAAGAAACATTGTACATAGGACAATGATGTCTCAGTCTCCTTCAAAGTATCACAATGAGACTTCACACAGTTCTTCCAGTTGCCATTAGCTGCCCATCCTTTCTTCCTGAATCTCAGAGACGATCTGAAATCTCTTCTCTTTCAAAGGTAATTTTAGTTTTGGGAACAGCCAGAAGTCACAGGGTACCAAATCTAGGCTGTAGGGGGGCTGAGTTACTGGGTGATTTGATGTTTCACAAGAAAACTCTGCATGAGACATAATGCATCAGGAGGCACGTTGTTGTGATGAAACTGCCAATCACCAGTTGCCCATGGCCTCAGCCTTCTGAATCACCTGAATGGTTTCTGCAGAGGAAAGTTCAAGCTTAATGAAAAATTTTATGCAGAATCATTGCTCTGCTCACTCAGTAATTTTGAATGTGATAGCCACACAGTACGTAGCTCCTGCAACATGTACCTTCCCCACTGACTAACTACAGTGAAGTCATCATTTTCATGCATTTGTATTCCAGTCCACTCATTGTGGATGCCAGTTACATCCATGTCACAAACCATTCTCATTACTTTAACAATGGATGAACATTGTTCTTTTCCAGAGAGACCTCATATATGTTCTTTGACTAATCCCTTCACCTTCTTTCAATCAGTCTCTACCTCCTCCCACCCCTTACAGTTGCCAGTCTCTTCCATGATTCTCTGCCTCTGATTCTATTTTCCTCACTAGATTATTTTCTTCATTAAATTCCTCTTACATGTGAGGTCATAATGGTATTTGTCTTTCACTGACTGGTGTATTTCATTAAGCATCATAGTCTCCACTTCCATCCATGCTGCTGCAAAGGATAGGAGTTCCTTCTCTTTTTTTTTTTCTGCACAGTATTCTGTTGTGTAGATATACCACAATTTTTTAATTTACTCATCTATTAATGGGCACTTAGGCTGTTTCCAAATCTTGTCTATTGTAAATAGTGCTCCTATGAACATGTGAGTGCATAAATTCTTTTAAATTGGTGTTTCAAGATTCTTCAGGTAAACAAACTCTCAGCAGTGGAATCATGGCATTAAAAGGCAGTTCCATTTTTAGTTTTCTGAGGAAATTCCATATTGTTTCCCACAGTGGCTGCACCAGTCTGCATTCCCACCAACAGTGCACTAGGGTTCCCTTTTTTTATCTGCATCTTCACCAGCACTTGCTGTTTGTTGATTTCTTAGTGATAACCATTTTGGCAGGTGTAAGGTGATATCTCATTGTGTTTTTAATTTGCACTCTCTGATGTCTAGTGATGTTGAGCATCCTCTCATATTTCTATAGGCTATCTGTATGTCCTCCCTGGATAAGTGCCCATTCAGATCTTTTGACCATTCTTAATTGGATTATTTGTCTTCCTGGTGTTCAGCCATATAAGTTTTTTTATATATTTTGGAGATCAAACTCTTGTCAGACATATCATTGGCAAATAAGTTCTACCATACAGTCAGTTCTATTTTCATTTTGATGATGGTTTCTTTAGCTGTGCAGAAGCTTTTAAATTTGATGTAGTCCCATTTGTTTATTTTTTCCTTTATTTCCCTTGCCCTAAGATATATATTGACAAAAATAATGCTATGTGAAACATCCAAAATTTTACTGCCTTTCTTTTACTCTGGGATTTTTATGGTGTCATGATTTATATTTAAGTTTCACCCATTCTGAATTTATTCTGATGTATGGTATAAGACAGTGGTCTAGTTTCTTTCTTTTTTTTTTTTTTTTGCACATTACCAGTCCAGTTTTCCTTAACACATGCTCTTGTCTCCTTTGTCGAATATTAATTTACCATAAAGACACGGGTTAATTTTGGGCTCTCTGTTCTGTTCCATTGATCTATTTGTCCTTATGTCAGTACCAAACTGTTTTGATTATAGTGGCCTTATAGTATAGTTTGATATCAGGTTTTGTGTTCCCTCCAACTTTGTTCTTCTCTCTCAAGATTGTTGAGGATATCCTGGGTCATTTTTGGTTCCATACAAATTTATGGAACATTTGTTCTAGATCTGCAAAATATGCCATTGGTATCTTAACAGGAATTGAATTGAATCTATAGATTGTTTTAGATAGTATAGACATTTTAATGATGTTAATTATTCTAATCCATGAACACGGTATGTGCTTCCACTTACTTGTATCTTCCTTAATTTCTTTCTTTAGTGTCCTTTAGTTTTCTGAGTACAGGTCTTTTACCTGAGTTTCTGTATGCTGCTGTCTCCTCAGCTGGGGTTAAAATGCACAATGAGAGGAAATAAAGAATAAAAGAAAAGAAACCCACACAGAACAAAACAAAACAAACAAACAAACCACATTACCAAAAAAAAGATGCAAGGTTCAGCAAGCAGGATTCCAGAGGTTAGGGTAAGAAATATCCCACAGGGTATGACAATTGTTTTCCCCTAGGACAGGGGTGTCAAACTCATTTTTACCAGGTGCCACATCAGCCTTGTGGTTACCTTCAAAGGACTAAAATAATTTTAGGACTGTATCAATGTAACTACTCCTTAACTGGTAAGGAGCTGAAATTACATTCAGTCCTTTGAAGGCAACCTTAATAAAGAGGCTAATGTGGCCCCCCGGGTGAAAATGAGTTTGACACCCCTGACCTAGGGGGAGCTTGCTCTTCTCAAGCTAGATGGCTGCTGCAGAATCAAGGCATATCCCAACACAGAAAGTGCCATAGCCACTCCCTCACATAGCTCCCTAGTGCCTCCCACACCAAACTTTCCTCAAGAAAATGCAGTCCACGCTACCTTCCTTTCCTTGGGGCTGAAGGTGAGTGGTTGCAAAACCTGTGCTTTGGTCTCTTTAAGAATTAAGAAACAGTGGTGGTGGGAAAATGCAGACAACTGTACTTGAAAATTAATTTTTAAATGATTTTTAAAAATTAAAAAAGAAAAAAATAGTAGCTTTGTCTCCAGCATGTCATCGGTCCCCAGCAGAGACCAACCATGGCCCTTGCTGGGGTTACATGGTCTGCCTATTCTGGTACTGGTGCTCTGTTTGGGAGTCCAGTTTGTTTCCCGCTTCTCTCCTTTGAAGAGAAAGATCTAACAGCTCAGCTTGCTGCCCTTGTGAATGCATCAGCCCCCTTTAATGACCTCGCCCTTCCTACAAGTTGTGTTGTTTCTGTTGTTTTCCCCCATCCTTGGTTAAAAGCCTCCTTTTTGGGTAGTCTTGAGTTTATTTGAGGTGTCTAGTCCTCTTTTTAGCTTTATTTCCAATTTGGTTCTGGGAGAAGGTGTGCGATATATCCTCCTACTCTGCTGCCTTCTTTTTTCCTCAGATATCCTATGTCATCTTATGAACCAATATGGAAGTTAACCAGGTGGGCCCAATCTAATCACAGGAACCCTTTAAAAGAGTTTTCTGTAGATGATGATAGAAGGTAAAGTTAAAAAGATCCCATGTGTGAAAAGGACTTGATGCACCCACCCCTGGGACTTTGGAGATGAAGAGGATCACGTGAGAAGAAATGCAGATTGCCTCTAGAAGCAGAGAGTAGCCCTTGGCGGACAGCCAGCAAGGACCTCAGACCTATAGGAGCTGGATCCTGCCAGCAACCTGAATGAGATGAAAAGCAAGGTCTTACCCAGAACCCACAGGTAGGAGTCCAGCATAGCCAACACCTTGATCTCAGCCTTGTGAGACCTTGTTTTAAGTCACTACATGTATAGTAATTTGTTATGTAGCAACATCCCTTTACGCTGTTCTATCACTAAAGACTGACCCTCCAGGTAAGATCATTTGAAAGATCATTGTCTTTAAATAAGTTACTCCCATGAGAATAAAATTTCTGGCAGTGTATTTGCATATTGCAACTTGAAGTCATTAGCCTCTCACATGATTCCAGTTCTGTGTAATATAAATTTCCAAAAGCCAATAGATTATATTATATATATATAGTTTTTGTTTTGTTCTGTATTTCATGTTAAGACCAAAAAATTTCCTTGACAGAATATTTCCAATTCATTATGCCAGTCATGGTGAGAAAAATTTCATGATATGAAGTTTGTTTTACAGTCAATTTGTGGAGGGGGGAGCAGGAAACAGACCAATATTATTAAATAAAACACACAGGAATTTGGCTATTTAAAAAAAATGAAGGATTGAGCATTCTTGAATTTTAGTAATGGAGCAGATTAACAAGAAAGAAAGATTTCTGAAAACTTAATTTTACCATTTACTCTGATTGGCTATTTTCTCCCAGCCACCCCATGGAGCTATCCATGCTGGGATATCAGCTACCCAATCTGACATGGCTAAGGCCATGTTGTAAATTGAAATGTAACTTTTGCTAACTTTGGTGATATTCCTTTAGACTTTCTTAGCCTTCAGGTTTACTTGCTGCTTTTTGACTTTTCAAATCTAACCTCTGGAGGAGAACTGTGATTTACACCAAAGAAACTTAAAACAAAGATCCTATTTCCTTACTACTAAATCTATCCTTTAAAATGCAATTGGAATTGCTTCCAACTCTCTCTAAGCCTGTCCCATGAGTAAAACGAAGAAGATGGACAAAGTGATGTATGAAATCTCTTCCAAATTTAATATTGGATGGGTCAGGCACTTAATGTAATTGGCAATAAAGCTAGAATATAAACACATTTTTTACAAGACTTAAAATAGGAGGTCAAAGAATAATAAATGGCCCTGTCATAATTTGATAAAATTTCCTTTGAAGATCTCAGAGAACATTAATCTAATAATGGCCATTCTTTAACCAAAACTACCTACAGGCTTCACGTTATTTTAGCATCTTCTCCAACTAGATGATTCAGGCACAAAAACACAGAACCAAGCAACTATCCAAAGATGAGGAAGTCCCCCCTTTTATTTACATTTCTTTCAAATATTCTATTATCATCAAAAGACAGGCCAGAACACATATTTAACTCTCCCCAAATATAACCAAGGATTTTAACAGATTTTCTACAGGTACTTCAATTGTATTTTCTGTGGAATGGAAGAGCAGGGTGTCTATTACCTTCTTTCACTTCATTTAGCAGTGAAGTATTTGATAAGTAACAGAAAAGGATGAGCAGCAATAAAGGACAGCAAAGAAGACAATCAGATTTTAATAAGTAGAATTTGAACTACTTGTTTTATATTCCCAGACTTTAAGAGAATTATCATATAATGATTGGTACTTTGGGGAAATCATCAGGATATGAAATTAATTTCTTAGCCTGGAACTTTAATTTGGCACATGAAGAATTAAGACATAACTAACATGCAATATCCTTTTTTAGCCATAATTCTCCTCAGCAAAAATTACTTTGTACTCCTGCCCACCAATCCTCATCTTTACTCTTAAGACTTTGACTCACAACATGTCATCACCTACCTTCATTTTTAAACTAGAAGAATTAATGTCATTAAACACAATTTCATTTGTCACTCAGACTACAGAATCAAGTCAAGAATTAAAAATAAGATTGGGGGAACACTACCATACTAGATTCAGCTAAAAATATTTTCACAAGGAATTGTTTTATATAGTATAAAGAAAGATTTGAGGAGATAATCACCAAATTATCAAAATACAATTTCAGTCTTTCAAGGATAAATTTCCCACATAGAATGTATAATTTTATGTTTCCATGTTTTCTCTCTACTGGTCCCTCAGTCCCAGAACTTCCCATCCTCACACCTTTTCTAACTCCACATCTCAGTCTTCAAAGCCTAGTCCAAAGTCATCTTCCTAGAAACTTCCCATATCTTATCACCAGATTACAGATAATTTTTTGTAGTTCCCACTCCTATCCTCCCCCTCACTGGTCATAAACTAAACCTAGAGATTCAAGAGAAGTAATTTGAGTGTGATACCATTCATTCACAGTTTGTGTAAGGATGCTTTCTACTATAACCAGAGAAGGCAAGCCAAGTCATTCCTTAAAATGTTAGAAAGAAATATTCTAAATATTTTAGTTGATATTTAAAATATTAATTCCTCATTGAATGTAGAAGAAAAATCAATTCTTTAATAAAGAGGAAGCAAATTTCAGGTTTAGGGAGAAAGCCAGCTGTCAAACCCCTTATGGTTTCACTCCCTAACCCCAGCTGTATTCCTTCGAGAGCTGACCCTCAATCCCCTCCTCAGCAAGGCCAGCAGAGCTGAGCAGAAGAGAATGTTCACACATTCATTAGGCAATGGAAGCAGTGAAACTGGTAAAACACAAGGAGAGAATAAGTGGATTGGGACTCAAATATTTAAGAGAATGAAAGGGAGAAGCATGGAACCTGCCAAGATGTATCTAGGAGAAAAGAAGGGCACTGAGGACACCTACAGGGAACAAGTTAAAGAGAAAGTAAAATAGAAGAGGAAGAGTTAGAAAACGGATGAGCTTCCATGTGGGACAGCCATCAAGGTTTAAGCAGTCGGGTCTCATTTCATGGGGTTCAGAGGAACAATGTAGCTAGACCTGAATTTGTCCCAAACTCAGCATGGTTTGGGAAAATTACCTGAACCATTCATTGGAGAACTGCTTAAATTTTTCATCCAAGTTTGTAAATGTAGTCTTCATGCAGATTTATGCTGGGAAGGCAGAGAAAGTTAAATACTATTGCTATGGTCACCTAATCATCCTCCTCTTTGAGGGCCACTGAACAGCAGGATGTATCAACTGCAGAACAGAACTCTATAACACAAACAGCAAAACTGATTTCCCTGTCCCTGCACCCACTCTCACGCCCCAAAAGGAAAGGGCTCCCTGTGGTTTACACTTCTATTTGATACTCATGATAGTTTACTGCATTTATTTATTTACTTGTCTGTCTCCTAAAACTTATAAAAGCTCTGTTTGTCATTTTCTCTTGGTATCATCCTGAGCTTTTTGCCCATAGTACTTGTTTGTAATGGGCACTGTCACCAACCCAATGTCCACTCCCTCCTTTCTCCATCCTAGCAGAACCCTGACTTTATTCAGGAAACTCCAGGGGGCATCTTGATTAATTTCTAAGCTAATAAATGCATTGTATCATTTGATGACTATTATTGGTCAAGGTTAAATATAACCAAAGTTGGTATAATAAGACTGAAAAAATCAATTTGTATTGTATGCTTGAGGAGAAAAAAATTGTCCCTTTCCCTTTATTTTGCTACACACGAACCAAGAAATACACAGCTCTGATTGACGCTAGCGGCCATCTTGAAATCACTAAAGACATCAGCCTCGGGATGAAGAAAATACTGAGGATGGCAGAGAACAGACATTAAAGAACCCTGGGCATTGGCATCATCACTGAGCCTATGACCTCATCATGTCTGTGCCCTGAAAAACCTCTGGACTCCCAGTTATGAGACAGTATTCTTTCATAGTTTGACTCAGTTTGAGTCACAGTTTCCAATGACTCACTAGTAAAGTTACAAATGATTTTTTTTTTAATTAAAGGGCAGTGTATGACAGTTATTTATACATATGTAATTATAGTTTTAAAGAGCTTTTTAAGGTAAATATCACAACAAAGCTGAAGGAGCTTGGTAGCTGAACAGACCACATGGGATCCAATGGAAAAAAAATTAACAGGTAACTCCTCAGGTATGAGGAAAATAGTGAGCAAACACAGAAATTGGGTTTCCAGAAATAAGATTTAAGACCTGTAATGACCAGATGGAGATGCAGGAATGAACTGGGATACTGGGCAGAAAGCTGAGACAAGGATTTAAGCACTGCGACTAAAAGAAAACTTGATTACAGAGCTTGGACTAAAAGTTGATGGCTCAGTCATATGTTTTGCAAGATATACTTCTTTGAAATAAAGTATAAATCAAGATAAATTTTCATTTACCAAGTGATATTAGAGAAATTGCTCTGTGTCAAATACTGTGCTAGGTGCTAGAAATATAATAGTAAACAAGGACAAAGACCCTACCCTCATGGACCTTACAATTTAGTTGAGAGCTAGACATTATACAAACTATAAAAATGTAAAATTTCACCACTAATGTGAAATGAAGGAGAGCTACCCAGTGCTTGGAGAACATTTAAGCAGGAGATTTGAGTTGGTGGTGATGGCAATTAAGGTGGTTTTATTAACTAATGTTGCCCTAATAAATTCAATAAAAAGAAGCATTCTCTGTTCTCCATTTTAATTTTTTAAACCTGAATATTTTTTAAAAGTTGATTTCATTTTTGTCATATAATTGACTCAGAGAGAAAGGGTTAATCTGTTAATCTGACTGATCAAAGGGTGTTAATTTGTGGGTTAAAATGTTTTAAACAGTTGATATGAAGTCTGTTTAAGATAATTAGAGAGCATAATGAAGATGTTTTCAGAGTGTTATGAAATCTTTTGAAGTCAGCTTGGAATTCACTAGTGCACATCATGGAAGCTGACTAAACATGGCATTGCATTTTGGTTTATAAATTTGTGTGTAAAACAAAAAAAAAGCTTCTCTGAGGTACAGACTCTCAAGAAAAGTTATGACCCATTAGCAGGAATTAACTAGGCAAACAGAGGAAAGAGCATTCCAGAAAGAGAGAAAAACATATGTAAATGTCCCAGAACAGGAGAAAACAAGGATGCTTGAGAGAATGGAAAAGATTAGTGTGTCTAGAGAGGAAGAGTGAAGGGAGCATAGTAAGACAACATGGCCATGTAGGTCATAGTATTTATCCTAAAGGCAATGGAACCCACTGGAGTTTTCTTAGCAAAGAGGGTTATGAATTAAGATTTGTGCTTTGAAGAGATTACTCCAGATACAAGTAAGGGTAACTGTTTAGTGAAGGACACATGCAGTTGAGTAAAACCTGATAGAAGCGATTACAGTAACTCAGGAAACATAAGGTGCCTAGAATAGTATCAGTGACAATAGTGAAAAATGGATATAAATAGGAAATATATCTAGGTGGTGAAAGGGGTTTTACATAGGCATTATAAAGCAAGAATAAAAGAGGACCAATGATTAGGTGAAAGAGAAGAAAATGGGGCCATCTCTTGGGGGAAGGTATCAGCCACGCTGTGGGGTTGAATTTATTTTTTTGTCTTTAATGGGTTATGAATCCATCAGTGATGCTAATTTGAATGCTAAGGCCCTAAATTACAAGTCTAGAGTCATGTAGTAAATCTGCTCTCCATGGAATAAAATTTGACTGTTCCTTTTTAAAGATAATAGTTCCCCACAATGAAATACTCACTGATAATGAAACTCAACAGTTACCAAGTCACACATACACACATCTCTAAGCCTGACATATTCCTTTCTTTTATTCAACTCTCTGCTTCTCTTATTGTCCCCTGGTCTCTTTTTGAAACACCAAAAAAAAAAAAGAAATGCTTTCTTTTATTTAAAGCTTTCCAGTTGATTTTTCCCTAACAATCAGGAATACTCAATGGACAAAAAATAAAATCCTACAAAGAAATATATCACCCTTGGCAAAAATACCAGTGATTCTTCTGTTATTTTATATAGCCATATAGCATGAAGAAAATAATCTAATTTATCTAACCTTCTTATTGAAAATTCACTTTAAAGGGTAAAAAATACAATGGAATAAACTATACTAATTGCTTTTTAAGTAATAATTAAATAATTATTGAATAATTAAAAAGCTCCTCATTTATACCTACAAAGCAAGAGGGGCCTGGCCCCTATCTATGCACAGAAGATTTAAAAGAAGCTAACAGTTGATTGGAAATTAACCTAAGTGCAAATTAGATTTCTATTTTCCTTAAAGTAGTCAAAATGGTGTGCCTTTATGAACAAGTTTCCTGACTTAAAAGACAATTCTAAGCTCTGAGATCTGCAGACTAATGGGCTCCCTTTCTGAGAGGATGAGACCTCTGATTACAAATAATTATACATACACTCTCCTTAATATAATGGCAGCTTTCAAAGTAACTATATTGATTTTTTATCAGTTTTTCCAGTACAGACCAACCATTCATATTCATTTAGGGGTATTATAACCTTGTAAAACTTCATTTGTAGCTTACTTTCCCAAAAACCTAATGAACAGTTAAATTCTTCATTCCCCTCCACCAAATCACAGCAATCATAACTGTGATGATCATCCTAAACATACACGCGAAATAAAAGTAATGATGATACTATATGTTGAATCGTACTTTATTTTTTTAAGATCGTATTTATTTATTTATTTTTAGATAGTAGGGAAAGGAGAGAGAAAGAAAGGGAAAGACACATCAACATGAGAGAGAAATATCAATTGGTTGCTTCTTGTACACATTCTTACCGCGGACTGAACCCAAAACCTGGGCATGTGCCCTGACTGGGAACCAAACCATCGGCCTTTCACTTTGGAAAACAGTGCCCAACCAACTAAGCCACACTAGTCAGGGCTGAATATCACTTTATATGAATTATCTCTAATACCCACAACAATAATGAAAAGTAGAAATTATTTTTATTTCATAAATGAGAGGAGAGAGCTTGTAAAGCAAAGCTGTCCAGAGTTAGAATACTCGGAATGTAGTTAGGAAATGAGCCTGAATCTCCTGACTCCAAAATTCTTATTCTCGATCACAAGTTGCTATAGTATCAGCTTGACCTACCAGAGTCCATTTCTGATGCAGCTTTGGATCTTACAGTTAAAAGAGTTCTTAAAGTTTCAGTAGTAAAAGCTCCCTCTAATAGAAAATAGAGGCAGCTAAATTGGGGGGCAACCAACAAAATATAGTGGTAAGTTTTTTCTTAGGAAGCAGTAGTAAAAAGTTCTAGTGCTGAAATCAGACTTACTTTGAGTCTTATCTCTATCCATGTGTGACCTCAAAGAAATTCCTCTATAAGACTCAGTTTTCTCACTTATATAAAGTAGATTAAAGTATCTATTAGACTTAGTGTTAAAATTTAAGGAAACAAAATAAAATATTTAGCATAGTAATTTTAATGTCAATGAAGCTCCTAAGAATCATGCCATTTTTATTACCATTCTCATGTGGCATGCCATTCTGTTATGTTTGCTGACATCAGAAAACAAGCCATTTATTCTTCTAAGCACACATATTTGTGTTTCTCTTCAGGTGGTAATTGGTGACTAATATTTTTGACTTTGTGCTTCATCTTAATTGTGCATTTGTTAACCAAGAATTAGCATTAAGTGTCACTTTATCTTCCTACATCTGATCTTTTCAAGAATCAGCAAAAGTAGACACCAAAAGTTTGAGCTGCATCAGTTCTCAAATCAGCTGCATCAGTTCTCAAATCAGCTGCATATTAGAATCACCTGGGAAACTTTATAAAAATGCATATGTCCAGGCATCACACTAGATTGATTATATCAGAATCTCTGTGGTGGTTTTAAAAACCTCCCCAAGGTGTTCTAATTTGAATCAAGACTACATGATCTCTAAAGTCTCTTTAATTCCATTGATCATTTGAAACAAATTGCATATTTTCCTGCTTGCCTACTCACCTTAGAAGTAAAAATTGAGAAAAAGTATTTCATTCTCAGTAACTCTCCATATACACATATGTTATGCTTTGACTAAACATCTGTTATTTTCAGCAGAGTTTCTGCTGAACAAAATGCACTTAGCCAGAGCAAAGTTTAAGGATTAAATGAAAGGGGCTGTTCCCTAAATTTTATTTTCTGAAACCAGAAAATACAACTCAGATCTCATTCCCTTGTCTCTATGTTGCTGCATCTCATAATCCCCCTTTCTGACTTCTGAATGCTGTCACTTCCTCCCTGAGCTTGTAGAAGGCCCCCATTTCTTTCCAACCCCCAAAGAGAAAACAAGCTACAAATCAAAACTCTTTCCTCCCTCAGCTCCTACCTTAGAGATAAATATGTTTAAGCCCAGATTATGATATGTTAGAACAGAGAATCCTAAATTCAAACACTGTATTCCAATAATTTACACATTTTCTCTCAAAATTACACACTGATTTTACTAACACTTTTCAGAAATAAGAATATACTGAAGGAAACATATGCATGTTGAAGTGGGCTGTGATAAAGGGGACTGATGCCAGCACCATACTTGGAAATGCATGAAAGAAAGAAAGAAAGAAAGAAAGAAAGAAAGAAAGAAAGAAAGAAAGAAAGAAAGAAAGAAAGAAAGAAAGACAAATTGATGGATGAACAAATGGTTTGGCAAAGTGATAGTAGTGTAGATTCTGATGGTGAGTATGTACATGCTCACTGAACAATTGTTTCAATGTCTTGGTATGTGTGAAACTTTTAAATAAAATATTGGGGGAAATGTATTAGAGGAAATCTGAATGAATCTCATATACATAATGATAAATGAAAAGTCATAAAGCACAAAGTACATATTTTATTACTCCAGTTACATAAAGGTCAGGAATAGGAAAATAATCTATGGGAACCGAAGTCCAAATAGTGGAAACATCAGAGTGGGAAAATATTGGTTGGGAAAGGTCATGAGATAGCCTCCTGTAGTCACAGAAATGTTCTGTCTTGATTTATTTTTTGTTCTGTTTTTAGACACCTGGAGATTAAATAGATAGATAAAAATTTCACACTGGTCAGAATGGCCATCATTAACAAATCAACAAATAAGTGCTGGCAAGGTTGTGGAGAAAAGGAAACCCCACTGCACTGTTGGTGGGAATACAGATGGGTATAGCCATTGTGGAAAAAGGTATGTAATTTCCTCAGAAAACTAAAAATGGAACTGCCTTTTGTTGCAGCAATTCCACTGCTGTGAATATACCCTAAGAATTCCAAAACACCAATTCAAAAGAATTGATGCACCCCTATGTTCATAGCAGCATTATTTATAATAGCCAAGTGCTGGAAACAGCCTAAGTGCCCATCAGTAAATGAGGGGATCAAAAAACTGTGGTGCATTTACACAATGGAATACTACATAGCAGAAAGAAGGAAGGAACACCTACCCTCCATAACAGCATGGATTGAAGTAGAGAGTATTATACTAAGTGAAATAAGCCAGTTGCTGAAAGACTGTGATCTCACCTTTCAGTGGAACCCAATCAACAAAACAAAGGAGCATAAAAGAACTAGGGACATGAAAATAACAAACTGATGGGGCCCAGAGGGGAGGGAAGGTGGGGGGAACAGAGGAAAGAAGAGGAACATGTACAAAGGATCCATGGACAGGGACAATGGGGTGGGGATCATTTCTGGGAGTGGGAGATGGATGGGGCAGGAGACAGCAACAGGGGAAAAGTGGGGACAATGGTAATGGAATGACCATAAAAAAAATCATTGAGCTGTGTAGTTTATTGAAGTATATTGTATCTCAATTTAAAAACTCTTAAGAATTTAATAACTTTCCAAAACTCAGTGAAAAAGCAGAAAGCCTGAAGAGACCAATAACAGCAGATGAAATTGAAGCAGTAATCAAAAATCTCCCAGCACACAAAAGCACTGGACCAGATGGTTTCACAGGAAGATTTTACAAAACATTTAAGGAAGAGCTAAACCTTATCCCTCACAGACTATTCAAAAAAATTCAAAATCATGGAAAACTCCCAAACTCTTTTTATGAAACCAGCATCACCCTAATCCAAAAACCAAATACAGACAAAACAAAGAAAAAAAACTTCAGGACAATGTCTCTGATGAACATAGATGCTAAAATCCTCAACAAAATATTGACAAACCACATCCAGCAATACATTAAAAACATCATACACCATGACCATGTGGGATTCATCCCAAGGATGCAAGGATGGTACAATATTCACAAATTAATAAACATAAACATCACATAAACAAAAGCAAAGACAAAAATCACCATATCAATAGATACAGAAAAAGCATTTAATAAGATACAGCATGCATTTATGATAAAAATGCTCAGCAAAGTGAGAACAGAGGGAGCATTCCTCAACATAACAAAGGCCATATACAAGAAACCTACAACCAACATCATACTCAATGGGCAAAAACCAAAAGCTTTCCCACTAAGATCAGGAACAAGCTAAGATTGTCCACTTTCACCACTTCTACTCAACATAGTATTGGAAGTCCTAGCCGCTGCAATCAGACAAGAAAAGGAAATAAAAGGCATCCAAATTGGAAAGGAGGAAACAAAACTGTCATTGTTTACAGATGACATCATAGTGTACATAGGAAACCAAATAGACTCCACCAAAAAAACTACTCGACCTAATAATTGATTTTGGTAAAACAGTGGGATACAAAGTCAATATTCAGAAATCAAAGGCATTTTTGTACACCAACAATGAAACATCAAAAACAGAAATCAGGGGGAAAATCCCATTTGATATGGCAACAGGAAAAATAAAATACCTAGGAGTAAGCCTAACCAAGGAGGTAAAAGACCTGTACTCAGAAAACTACAC
>PVKU01014903.1:0-20675 GCA_004027475.1 Anoura caudifer | reverse complement strand
GCAGTCAACGGGGTCCGCCGATATGCCTGTAACGGATGAAAAGGGATGGGACAGGAGGCGCGAAAGAAAGACAGCAAGTCAAAGAATTCTGATCAAGCTGCGAATTTATTTCAAAATGGAGGGAGTTATATAGAGGGGGGCAGTGGAGGAAGTGCAGTGGATAGGTGGCTTCAAAGCGTGCCTTGGCCAGCGATTGGCCAGGGGGTGTATGGCGGGCGCGTGATCAAGGCACCGATTGGTGGGCCACCTGCATGTCTGGAAGGGGGAGTTCTATGGCTCCTGACCGCAGCGTTCGGGCGTAGCCTTCCAGGTCTGATTGTGTCGGCCTGTACCAGGCTTATCCCAGCCCCCAACAAGTGAGGTGCTGGCTACTGTTGAAGAGAAGTTCTCAAGGCACAGCCAGCCTAGCCCCTGGGTGCCTTCAGTGACAGGTGAGCACCACCGCCCTGCAGGTAATGGCTGAGCTCCCACTCATTTCCAGGTCCTTGAATAAAACTCTTTCATGAAAAGCTGCTTATTTTCCTATTCAGGTGGCCCCTTCAAGTCAGGGCAGGCCCTGTCCCAGGGGAACTGTAAAACCTCTCTCCCCATTCCTCTCCCTGCTGGAGAGAGTTGGAGAAATGTTCACCTTTTAGAATCAAGCTAGACGAAATGGGGAGTGTCGATGCAAGAAACTTTTAAACCTGGAGGGAATACTTACGAGTTTATTTGAGCCAAACTGATGACAATTGCCAGGAAGCAAAAGCTCAAGGAATCGAGAAACTGCTCCAGAGAATGGCAGTTTCGCGCCTTATTTTAGACGTTGCAGTCGCAGGAGGAGGCTTAAGGGGTTACATGAAATCCATCGGTGAAAGATCAGGGAGGCGGGAGAAAGCAAAGCTGAGAAATCTTTGGGATTGGGTAGGAAGTGAAACGAATAGGCACATACTTCTTTTACATTTGTGGGTGCGGTACAGGTAACGGTTAACAATGAACACAATAGCAGCAAGGGGGTTGCGTCCGGTCTCTGGGACCCTGAGGGGTCTGGAGGAAAGGAAGTTACCCTGACGTTGCAAAGGTATGTTACCAATGCAAAAAGGCAACAGCAGACAGGCTCCGTCCAGGTGAAGACTGACCTTTGTCAGGAAAGATATCAATCTCTAGGACGTGACTGCCTGCCATGCCTCACTTTGGTCAGACGGCTTTCGTTTCGGACCATCCTGTGTGGTTACTTTAGTCCCAGCCTGTGAGGCCACCCCACAGGCCGCCCCTGAGCTCGTCAGGTTTAGCATGTGGCCCCTTCTTGGTCCACAGGAGGAATCAACTGTGGTTAAGAAACAAAATGTAAACCTTACCAGCCTTGACAATAAGAAAGTAAAATTACAGATGTCAGAAACTGGGAAACAGAGCTTAAGACTTTAAGAGAAAAGCAAGGGTTTTTTTGTTTTTTTGTTTTTTTCTTTGTTTTAATAAAGGGAGAAGTCAAGAATTTACCGGGTTTTCTTCCTTGCATCCCTAAACCTCTGTTTTGTCATCTCTGTAATGGGGATGTTTGTTGAGGCCTTTTCTGGAATAATGCTCTGGATGTAGACTATTAATACAGGGAGGTCTGTGGTTCCTCAGCTGAAAATGTGCCTTGTGATGTTTACGGTAATAGCTGTGTAACCCTCCCCACCCCCTAATCTCTGATTTTACTTTTAAAGCCCAGAATCCTTTTCAGTGTGGGCCCTTCTGTCCCTCGTGCACTCGTCTCTGAGGGGCTGGGGGCTCCTACGTGAGTTCCAGACCTTGGCTCATGGTGATGCCACTGACGTTGTTCCTTTTTGTCTCACCCAGAGTAATGGTGACTTCAGCCTGTCCTTGGGTGAGGCCTACTCCTTGCAGGCCCTCCAGGTAGTCAGGATTCAGAAGAGTTCAATAGTATCCAAAAAAAAGGGGAAAAAAAGAACTCAGTAGTGTTCAAAAAAAAGATATGGCTCAAAAATAACTATAGAGAGATTTAAGACCATTACTTAACATTGAAACCAATAGAGGAACTAAAAATAAAGATAAACCTCTATCAGGCCAGGAGGGTGAGCTGAACTAAATCCTTATCATTCACAACAGGAAGCCAAGAGGTAATGCCTAAAGTTGATAAACCAAAAAAGAGCAGTGCAGGCGTAGTATTTAGATACACAGAGGTAATCACCTGAAAACCAGAATCTAGTGGCTGCCTCTGGGGAGCAGAGAATATGCGCAGTAACCAGGAACAGGTGCAAATGCTGTACCTTTCCGGAAAGGGGGCCTGGCTCTGGGCCAGTCTGCCAAGGGCTGGCCCATCGCGTGTCGGTTCTTGACTTTGTGCAGAAAAGATTTCACTACATGAGTCCAGGTGACTTTTAGAGGACGTTTATCAAAGTGGGGGACAGTGAAACAAGGAAGGGCCTAAGGTAGAGGAGGATGTGGACTCCGGCCAGCAGGGTCCGTGTGTTGTGGCTGCAATGAACAAATTCACACAGACTACATGCATCCTATAGAGAAAAGGGACGGCACGGCCACTCTCTGAGTGAGAGAGCCCCGACCCCCACCTGGACAGGCTTTTATTGCTTTTCTGGGCACATTACATCTAGAATGGTCCTCACTTACTATGCACAGCTGTAGGTGATTACGTTTTACAGGTAACAAAGGAAAGAATGTTGCTAATTACTTCGAAGAGAAAGATGTTGCAGATCAAGGGGAAACGTGGTTGAGCTGGTTTCACTTCATACTTGGAAGGTTTAGCACAGATTTTAGGAAGTTACTTTAAAGGTACACAGTAAACATTTGCTGCCTCAATCCAGGGTGAGGGAGTTTTAGCACAAAGCAAGCCTCATAGCAGCCTAGGTACAATGCAGGCCTGATTCCCCACAGGAAAACCAATCTGTGGGCTCGGGTCCTGTGCGCCGACTCACTCCTCACTCCCCACCGGTCTTTCCAAGTCAGGGGCTGGGCTACATTCGCCACCCCACGTGGAACAGTTCCCCATAAGAAGAAGCGACAGGACAGGAACTAGGTAATAGCTGTGTTAGGGAAATGAGCCTAGGCCGGGCTGCTGTGGCTCACTCAGAAGTCAGAGACAAGCGGGCCTCGGGGACAGGTTCAGGGGGTTAGCCTGGGACAAGCTGCCGCTGCCCACTGCTCCCTGGGTGCAAGCATCATGAGGTTCTTAGGGTTTATGAGATTTGTGCCTGCAGGGCGGCGGTAGTGGTAGGGGGAGGGAAGGCACAAGCTTGCTTCCTGAAGGGAGAGGGGGAAGGAGAGCGAGTCCTGGGACTCTACCTGTAGAGGGTTTTTAAAGGCTGGGGCTTTAGGGAAGGTCTTGAAGAGGATCTCGACAGAATATTCATCAGCTTTGTGTTGATGCACCCAAATGAGATTTATGCCCCTAACTTCATCTCTCTTTGGGTGCGACTGGCAAAGGCACTAACTGGATTTCCTCCATCTCCCAGAGTTGGGTGATTGAAGCTATTTACCCTCCGGCTGAGGAGAAGTGCTTGGCTTCCCCTGGCTTAAGGAAGATAAGATTTACTATATGGCTGTAAACTGTCTCAGTTTCCCTATTCCGCTTGTCCTGGCTTACTAGCCTGTCTCCTGTAGAGTTTAATTTTTTTAAATCATGTGCCTGTATTGCGTTATTTAATATGTTAAACAATTTTAGGAACCATAAATAGGATTACGTTTGCTATCCCTTTCCTCCTGTGTGGTTCCAGGATACAATGTTTCCTCAGCTTCTTTTCTGCTTTTATTCCTGGTAAGACTCACCATCCAAAGGAGGAAATGCCATCTCATTTATTTGTTTATTTAAACATTCATTCATTCATACATACATACATACATACATTCATTCAATATACATTCAGCGACTGCATAATGTATGCTAGACACTGTGAGTTTGACAGATTAAAACACTGCCTTCAAGAGGATTATAGTCCATTAGGAGAGAAGCCTGATTAATTAATTAGACAGGTAGAGTTACTATGAAAACTGCTATCAAGTAAAAATAAAAGGACAGGGAGTCGTGAGCACTTGGGGCAGGGGGGCAGCTGTCAGTTGAGAGAGAAGTAAACTGCTGTTTCCGTACTTTGGGGCACTCGCAGCTTAGCACAATCTTAACTGATAAACCCATCTCAGGTACAACTCATCTGCCTAGCACACCTGGCAACACTGTGTTCTCTCTGGGTCTTGCCACATCCCTGCAGCTGTATCTAGGAGGAAGGACAGAGTTCCCTCTGCCCCCCAGGTTTCTGTCCCCCTCACCCACTCCCATCCCTACTGAGCCCATGGTCCCCTCACTTGGTATCCATTATCCTCCATGCACCTGCAGCCTCTATTCTACCTACTGCAGTCAGAAGGATCTTTACGGAGTCCAGAGGGCTGGAGCATTGCTTTTACATCAGATTATTTCCTAGTCCTTTCTATGCCCTTCAACTAGGCTGCTCGAACTCAAAAGCTGACCTGCACGTGGAAGAGGATGGCAGAGACTTCACAGGAAACACAGGGCGGATAGATCAGCATGACCCTGCACTGTATTTTTAGGGGTGACAAATCACAACTGATAATAAGCATCCATAACAGTAAATAGTTATTGTTGTTCTTATCAGTTAATATTTTATACCAGGTACAAGTTTATGCAATAAAAATACATTTGATGGCAATACAAAAGAAAAACCGACAGCACTTTGGTATAAGGATGATGGCCCCCTAATGGAGCCAGTATCCAGTCTAAGTAACCCAAGTCCCTCCTCCCTACCGTGTGAGGCCTGGGGACAAGGAGGAGGCTGGGACCAAAACTGGAGATGACAAACATGCCCTTGGTGGCTTTCCATCATGCTTACATCACTCTTTTTTGTCCATTCTAGATTCTGATTCCCACCCTGGGTGCCAATCCCAGTAGACCCTGTTACCTGGTTTTTGTGTTTGGTTTTTTTTTTCCAGGCACTTTCTTTAGGCTAAAAAAAGAAGATGGATGTACATTATTATATAGGTCAGGGTTTCATAACACCTTGAACAATGTGGAAAGAGCACACTTTCTTAGCACTTAGACTTACAATAACACCGAGGAGTTGACAGAGGAACTTAGTACTCCTCTAAAGCGATGGCTCCAAACCAGGGGCACTTCTGCCATCCAGGGAGCCTTTTGCAACATCTGAAGACATTTTTGGTTGCCGCACGTGGAGGAGGGGGCGCAACTGGCATACAGTGGTGGAGGCCAGGGATGCTGCGGAAGGTCGTGCAGTGTGTGGTCCAGGACCCCACACCCCAGCAAAGAACCATCAGGCCCAAATGTCAGCAGCACTGAGACTGAGAGGCCCTGCTTTAGGATAAAAACATATTTTTATTCAAGTATAACTTAAATCAAATTTATCATTTTTAGTCTACTACTCCGTGAGTTTTTTAATCACTTAAATTTGTGTGTGTCCGGTTTGTTTAGGAGACAAGGACGGCTGCAGCTCTGAAGTTTCTCTTTTTCGTGCTGGGTTTGGTTTGGTTTGGTTTGGATGTTGACCCCCTGAGTCAGAGAGAGCCTTGCTCTGTGAGAGAGAAAGGAGATTCAGAACAGACCTTATAAGGAATGATTCAATGTGAGTTTTGCCAAATATATTACGTGAGAGAAGGAGCTAAGTATCTGAAAGGCCTAATGGTGCCTGACACATGGAAGAAATTCATCAAATATTGGTGCAATGTGCGAAGGACAGTGTTGGGGCTCTGGGCAGGCCACCCGAAGGTATTTCACTGTGGCATATTGATTATTTTGAATTAAAGTTACTTGAGAAACGGCCAGTGCAAAAAGGGTGCTCTGACCTCCTCTCTTTCCCCCTGAAAGCAGGAAATAGATCTCCCACGTGAAAGTTCCCTTCCTTACACCAGGAAGTAGAGAGGCATCTTTATCACTGAAGACAGGAAATTGAGGGCCAAAAAGCCGATGTAAACAAACCTTGTTACTTCTTTATTAATTTACTAGCCCAAGCCCCAAATCAACTTGGCTCAGACTCCTCACTAATCGAGCCCCCAAGCCTATAACATTCTTCGTCCTGTCAATGTGTCTCAAATCTGTTGTTTGTCTAAAAAACATAAAAGCTCCCCACTTTAGTCATTTCTTTAGGTCCCATACCTATGAGGTCTCTGTACATACAAATTAATTTTTTTTCTCCTGATAATCTGTCTTGTGTCAATTTAATTATTACACCAGCCAAAAGAACCAAGAAGGATAGGGAGAATTTTCCTCTTGTCTACAACAGAAACCATGTTCTGTTCAGACTGGAAATCCAGGATCTGGCTTTGACACACCCACTTCCTTTATTTCATTCATCACCCGATCCTATCAAGTTTGCATTTTCACCCTCTCTTGAATCAGCCCGTTTTTTTCTCTCTCACTGCCCTGTCTCCAGTCACCGTTGTGTCTCACTCAGAATGCGGTGCAGCCAGCCCATGGCCAGGATTGCTGTGGACCTAGTGCAAACAGCTTTCTCAGGCACTGGACTTAGAGGGGAACAAGATCCAGGAGACAAAGAGAAGGGAGAACCAGAGGGCTACTAGCAACCTATCAGTGCACTGCAGTGAAGGAAGAGGCTGTGTGGTGTATCAGCCGTGCTGCACGGCTTCCTGCAATGATCTCAGCGTGAGCTGATCCAAGAATGGGGCTGTTTCACGCCAAAAACAGAAAGAAAAGCTCGGAGGCATTTTGAGAGGAAGAGCTCCCATTGTCTCCGATCTTCAGTGTCAGGAACCAGATAAAACCCAGAACAGAAGGCAGGGGAAGGAAAACGAAACCTGAGTTGGAAACTTAGGGCTTGGGCTAATAGACCCTCCAAGGAACCCTATGCCCTACCGAGTATTGTAGACCACCAGCCTGGAAACGCAGCGGCCCCTCGCACAGAAGGACCGCCGGCCCCGTGCTTCGTCAGTGCTCCGCTGCCGCCCCACAAGGCCCCACGTATTCTGTAGCTTGTCCCGGGAAGGGCGGTTTACTGTATGGAACCTGAAAAGCAGAAGTTCTAAGTTATGTCATAGTTTCAGTTTAAGAAAGGGGAATAATAGCTCAGGAGACGAGCATTTGGCTGCAATTCTAGCAAAGCTGATACCTTTCCTGAAGGAAAGACTCCTTTTTTTTGTTGTTTTTCCCCCTTCTCAGATCGCCTGGTTTCACAGCAGGGAATGCGTTAGAGGGGAGTCAGAGCAACATGAGGGCCCGCCCCCCACCCCTGCACTCTGAGGGCCGCTTTCCGACCACACCCCCGGCCCCACACCGAGACCCCTGTCGGGATGCAGGAGGCTGCTCGGCATGCGTGCACGTGGCGTGAGGTGTGCTGGTTGGGCAGGCCTCCAGAAGCCGCCTCGGCCAATGAGGAACAGAGATGGAGTGGGTTGTTTCTCTCCCTCCTCCCCCGACAGGAACAGGGGAGTTGGGA
Source organism: Anoura caudifer (assembly GCA_004027475.1). NCBI lineage: Eukaryota > Metazoa > Chordata > Mammalia > Chiroptera > Phyllostomidae > Anoura > Anoura caudifer. The sequence goes on along the minus strand of PVKU01014903.1, from coordinate 13,269 downwards.
TCATTCTCAGCGACCCCTCCCCGAGCGAGCGCCAGTTGCCCGCGGCGGACACTCGCTTGCTGATGCACACTGGATTGGCTCCCTTCCCGTCCCCACCTCAATTTTCCATGCCCCTTTTGAAGCTTCCTGGAGTTGCCTCCGGAGTAAACTACTTGCACTCCAGTCTTTATTTGGGGATACTTCTGGGGGAAGCCAGACAAAGCCAGGTCATTTCATCAAAATCCAGGGCAGGCTCTAAGAGCGACAGGAGACAACTTGTGTGCAGCGCAGGGCTACTTTCTTCTCACTCCGCCTCTGAGCCTGCAAAGGAGAGGGCAGAGGACCTGCGAGGTCAGAGGGGTCTGGGCTGCAGAATCAGTGCTTTAAAAACAACAACAACAACAACAACGACAACAACAACAACAAAAAAACCATTTTATTTATTTATTTTTAGAGGAAGAGGAAGGGAGGGGGAGAGAGAGAGAAACATCAGTGTGTTGTTGCCTCTTGCGCGCCCCCGACTGGGGTCCTGGCTGGCAACCCAGACATGTGCTCTGACTGGGAATTGAACTGGCCACCTTTTGGTTTGCAGGCTGGCACTCAATTCACTGAGCCACACTGGCCAGGGCAAATCACTGCTTTTTATACCTCTAAATTGAGGGAAAATCCTCATCCGCCTCAAGGGCCTACCTCCTACTATGCAAAGAAATTAAAAAAAATTTTTTTAAATTGATTTCTTAGAGAGAGAGGACAGAGGAAAGAGACAGAGAAATATCAATTTGTTGTTCTGCTTATTTCTATATTCATTGTTTGATTCTTATATGTGCCCTAACCAGGTATTGAACCCACAACCTTGGTGTATTGGGATAATGCTCCAACCACCTGAGCTACCTGGCCAGGGCTATAAGGAAATTCTCAGTATGCTGTCATTACTTCATGTTCTGCAACTGACAAAATCTAGGAACAAGGCTTAAATAAGTAGGAAGTTAGTTTGTGTTTCACATAGTAGATCCATGGGAGATGCTGAAAAGTTGGTATGGTACTCCTTCTAAGTTTGGCTTCACTCTGCATAACCTCCATCCCCAAAGTCTCCTCATTCTCCAGAATGACTGCTCACAGTCCAACCATCTCATGCTTGTCCCAGGCAGTAGGGAAGAGGAAATGAGGAAGAAAAGCATACCCTCTCCCTTTAAGACTCCTTGGCAAATGTTGTACATATAGTCTCTCCTGCCAACATCCCATTGGCCAGAATCTAGTCTCATGATTCTAAAGGTGCAAAGAAGTATGGGAAATGTAGTCATTGCTCTGGACAACATGCACCAGCTAAAAAGTAGGTGTTCTATTTCTATAGAAGAGAAGAACAGGTATTAGGGACAGCTATCTATTAGAATTGCACAGAGACAGAGGCGGGAGGAGCTGGATGATCTGATCCAAGTGCCTTTATTTGATGCTGCTCTGAGTCTGGACAGATTGCAGCACTGCGGGGGTGGGGTGGGGGAGACAGGAATGGGGATTTTAAAAGAAAAAGAGTGGGGTTTGTGGGGTGATAGGGGAGGGGTTAGTCTCTTGTTCTTCCAGGCGGGTGCCTCAGGGTTCCAGGATGTGAGTCAGGGCACTGGGTTAGGTAAAGGCCAGGCTGTTCCCAGGTGCAGAAGGGTCAGTCTGACCACAGGCCATTATGGCTGGCGCCCAGATATCTATTGTGTGAGGTGGGAGAGTGTTCAGATGGAGCCCCGGGCTATCAAGTGGGTCGGGATAACTGAGTCATGGGCAGTCCAGCAGGTCGGAAAACTGGCGCGACGGGGTCTGGAGCAGTCTGGAGGGCTGGGAACCTGGCCTGACCTTTTCACTAACAATCTCCATAGTTCTAGCCTCAGAGTTTCTTGGGTCCTGGTATGGACCAGTAAAAGCAGAACAAATCCCATTTGCGTCAGAGAAGCACAGATGTGTCCAAAAAGTCCCTGGCTCTGATGGGTCCCTGCAAACTGGAACGAGGTAAGCAGATAACCGCACACCAGAAGGCTATCTCAGGAGATGCCAGCCCAAACAGATGATGACCGAGGTCTAGATCCTCTCCGCTCTTATGGCATATGTGAGCCCCTCAACCACCCCCATGGATGGAACCCCTGCAAAGAGAAAGACCCCAAATTAGCTTAGAACATGTTTCTATTCCCTTAGTGAAATGAGGATTATGGTGGCCATTAGGGCTTTTTACAAATACCTATTCTTTTTCTCTTCCTCCTGGGTAAATGGTAGGATTTGCGTTGCTTGGCTTCCTTGACGTTGGCTGTGGTCATCCGATATGCTCTGGGCAATGCCGTACGAGCACAGGTGAGATGTATCCTGGCGAAACTGAAGGTTAGGAGCCCATAGTGGCTAATTTTATGTGCCAACTGGGTGTTGCTGTGAAAGTATTTTTAGATATGATTAACATTTAAAACAGTAGGCTCTGAATAAAACAGTAGGCTTAAAGTACATTATGCTCCATAATGTGGGTGGGTCTCATCCAATCAGTTAAAGGCTTTAAGAGAAAAGACCGAGGTCTCCCAAGGAAAAAAGAATTCTGCCTCCAGACTGCCTTCGGACTCCGCCTATAACCTTAACTCTTCCCTGGGTTTCCAGCCTGTCCTGCAGACTTTGCATTTTTCCAGCCCCTGCAATTGTGTGAGCCAATTCTTTAAAATAAATCAATCTCTCTCTCTCTCCCCGCCCCCTCCCTGGAGAACCTTGATGGATGCAGAGCCTATGTGCAATTTGTCACATTTTCTTTTTCCCCTGCCATGGTGACCTTGGCATGTGAAAGTGAGGCTGCCAGCCTGGATCCCTAAGTACATACCAAGTATAGTTCCTCTACCCTCCATTGTGTTAAGCTGCTGAGATGTGGAGACTGTTGTCAGCACAACGGAGCTTATAGACCAGTAGAAGGAGGCAAACTGGGTATTAGGGTGAGGTGGAAACAGAAAGGAAGTTCTTTGTCTTCAATTCTGGAGTTTGCAAACTAAGATTTTTTTCCTGCTATAAGTGCTCACTATTTTTGATTTCTCTAGCAAGGATTGTTCCAGGGCTGAAGCTCTGCAGGATGAGAAGCAACTCTGAGTGTTCCCTGCTTACATGGTTCCTGGAATCTATGTCCTATTCTCTTCACTCAGGCTCCCCAGGCTGGCTGTAAAACCACCTCTTCCTCTCATTCAATAAAAATGTTTCTTTTTGTCTCAATGAAAGAGATCACAAGGGCATGCGGCAAGAAGAGGTAATAAGCAAATCCTCTCCAACGTGTGAATAGAAGCTTCGTTTTCCCAAGGGGATTTGCATTTGAAAAGAAGATTTAAAAAACAAAAGTCCCACACAAATGAAGCTGTAATTGGTGAAGTTCCAGGAAGCGCAATCAAGTGAAGAGATTTCCAGAAGCAAGGAAGATATTAGGGGGCCAAGAGGATGTTTCACAGGCTCTGTAGATGGTACCAGTGTTGTGGGATATTGTGCTTTGAATTTCTGGGTTCTTCTGAGTGGCAGAGAACAGGGAGTCCTCAGGGACACTTGAGAGCAACTTTCTGTGTTGTCCAATTATCCACATTTCTCCTTCCAGATGGCTTGCAATGACGTTAGCCCACAGCCCGTCCCATCCATCCTCATGTCCAGTGGCCAGCCCCTTTGTTTTCTATGGGCCGTGTGACCTTCACCTCAGGGCAAAGTCCTTGAAATCTGATACTTATATACTCCCTGGTGCCACGCCTGCCCTCTTACTTCACCCCAGGAGGCTGACCTCTAATCCCAAATGCGACAAGTTTCATAAGAAATCAACTAGGGGTAGAATGCAGATTCAGAGATCCAGATGCTGATTCAGTAGGCTGGGATGCAGCCCAGAAAACTGCATTTTTACAAGCCTACTTTCCCAGGGGGCTCAGATTCACATGGTAGTCAGGCAATACTTGGAGAAATAGTGCCCCAGAGAGATGGGGTGAGATCCTAGTACGGCCTGCCCCCCCCCCCGAATCTCCAGCTATGAAATAAGTCTTTTCTAGTAAGCTCTGGCATTCTACTGATGTAACTGGGCCATCTGCTCACATCCTTAAAACAAAACAGACAAATAAAACATGCAATGTTGCTTCTAGGAATTCCTGTGCCATTTTTCTCTTTTATTTCTGTTTACAAGGGGATGTGTTTTTTATGGGTGTGTTGTTTAGCCTTTAATCACAAAAATGAGGAAGAATTATCATCTGTTCTACTCAATTTTTACCATATTCGCTTAGGACTTAAAAGTAAACACAAAAGAAAGAAGCAACCAGCTGGAACAGTTCTCAAATGGAAGTGGGGACAATAAAGAGTTAAATGAAATTCATGAATGCAGTGTCTCTATAAGAACGTATTTAGAGCCAATAGCCACAGGGCAGAACCAAACCTCGAGGAGCAAACTCCAACTGGCCATTCCAAGTGTTCATTTCTATGGCCTACGGGAAAGGAATGCAGTCTCCCACACCGGGAAGTAATTATCCCCTCCTGGCTCCCGCCCAGGCCCATGCCGGTCTCTGACCGGAATGTGTGCGCCCCCTGGTGGTTTTAAGGTGAACTACAATTTATTTTTACCGGGACAGCTTCAGGTCATCAAGCCTTCTTCAAAGATGCGTCATCAGGACTGTTTGATAGGTAAGTATATCCTATCTCTGGTGGCATTCTCACATTTTATTCCACATGCCTTAAACGTTCACAAATGCAGACACTTAGCAACCCTTAAAAGCAGTTTCTGGTGAGCCCAACTCTATGCGTTGAATCTGGCCCACTCACCAGCTCTCCTCACAGAAAGCACTTAGTAAAAATCAAGCCCCAGTGCAGCGTGGACCTCTGGCTCCCCAGCACTCACACTTCCACTACAGACCCACCTGCCCAGCTTCTGTGCCTGTTTTTCCAACCCAACACTCACCCCTCATTGTGGACCCCAGAATATACGCCAGGGACAGGGCTTCCATCTGGCTTGCACGTTCACTCCATCCCCACCACCCTAATTAGGGAAAAAATCTCACAGCTTCTAACCAGGAAGCAATAGAAAAAGGCCTCTGCACCCTCCAAAGCGGTTGGCTTTTAGCCAGACACTTGACTTCTACAAGATATTTTTTAAAAATAGATTATACAGAAACACTCTGTTGTTTAAACACATCAAACACAGCCCACAAAAGCCATTGTCTCCAGTTTGGAGCACAGTCTTCTGGCCCTTTCTGTGTATTTAGTTACATAAATGTACATAGAGAAATAGAGTTTTGTGAGCCTGTGGAGCTTTTTTCTGAAAAACAAAGGGTCATATTGTACCTCTCTTCTTTTGCAGCTTGATATTTTTTTTAATTAAGAATAAGCCTTTTATCAATAAATCTTTCCATGTGCATACATATGGAGCCATTTAGTTTTTTTTAATTGCTGCTTACTATTTCATAATATTGGGAGTTCAGAAAGCCAAAATAATACTACTTTTCTTCCTAAATCTGGGACTGATGGAGAAAGAAGACAGTAGAGACAGGCAGACATAAATCAGAAACTGACAAAAGTCAAAATGTCTGTGTTAATGAGACATGTACACTGGGGAAACCCACTTTGCACCCCGTCTCAATATGCCTTTCAAAAATGCAATATCTATCATAATAAAAGCTGTAAGGAACACACAGCTAACATGATAGTGAATGGTGAAAGACTGAACACTTTTCTCTAAGATGAAGAACAAGATGAGGATGTGTGCTTTCATCACTTCTATTCAACATAGTGTTGAAAGTCCTAGCCAGAGCAATTAGACAAGCAATGAAACATAAGACACCCAAATCTTTCACAATCTTGAGAAAGAAGAACAGAGCTGGAAGCGTCATGCTCTGTGATTTCAAACAATATTACAAAGCTATAATAATCAAAACAGCATAATATTAGCCTAAAAACAGACACATACATCAATGAAACAAAATAGAGAGCTTAGAAATAAACCAACATATGTATGGTCAATTAATTTACAACAAGGGAGTCAAGAATGTACATTGGCGAAAGGATAGTCTCTTCAATAAATGGAGCTGGGAAAACTGGACAGCCACATGCAAAAGAACTAAAATGGACCACTATCTGACACTATACACAAAAATTAACTTAAACTAGATTAAAGGCTTGAATGTAAGACTTGAAATCATAAAACTCCTTGAGGAAAGCATAGGCAGTAAGCTCCTTGGTATCTCTCTTGGAAATGACTTTTTTGGATTTGAAACCAAAAGCAAATGCAATAAATACAAAAATAAACAATTGGGACTCCGTCAAACTAAAAAGCTTCTACACAGCAAAGGAAACAATCAACAAAATGAAATGGCAATCTACCAATTGTGAGAAAATACTTGCAAGTCATATATTGATTGATAAGGGGTTAATATCCATAATATATAAAGAACTCATACAACTCCTTAACAACAAAAAATCCAATAAAGAATGGGTAGAGGAACTGAATAGACATTTATCCCAAGAAGACATACAAATTAGCCGACAAGTACACGAAAAGGGGCTCAACATCATAATCATCAGGGAAATGCAAATCAAAATCACAGCGAGATACCACCTCACACTTGTTAGGATGTCGATCATCAAAAACAGAAAATAAAAAGTGTTGGCAAGGATGTGGAGAAAAGAGATACCCTGTCCACTCCCTGCCGACTTTGATGAGTGTGGGGTAGGGCTGAAGTCTGCATTTCTAACAAGCTCCCGGTGACGCTCACACTGCTGGGCTGGGACCACACACTGAACTCTCTGATTCCTAGACAGAGGCCTTTTAATCTCTTCTCAGCCTTTGGCTTTCTAGCAACTTTTATTGAGCTGTTTCTCTACTTCAACACAAGAATTTAGCATAACTGTTTATTAATAAAACCCATTTCTGGTGGTGGATGCGCATAGTGTTCACTTTGGAATCATTCACTGAGCAGGTACTCTTATAATTTAAGCACTTTTTTGCATGGATGTTATATTTCAATTTTCGAAAAAGGTTTGTTAAACATGCATCATTACCGATGTTGAAGCCATGGTGTTTGAGTGGCATGCCACCAGCCAACACAGGGCTGTGACTCTGAACCTGTAGAGAAGCCAAACGAATCCAAGAGGTTAGTTTCCTGCTGGGCCCTAAAAGCAGATGTAAAAAAGAGACCACATTTCAAACTGTATTTCAAAGAGCCAAGGGCAAAAATACCCCTGGCCCTGCCCTTCCTACGGCAGCAACAAAGCCTCAAGCCAGCAGCCCTGGCTCTGCCAGGACCTTAATCTTCCCATGTGTTCTTTTTGTTCTCAGGGCCAGTCCTGTTCTAACGCCCAAGGCTTCAAGTTGGGTTTTTAGGAGGCCACTGTATTTGTTCTTTATTCCCATTTCAAAACAGGACCAACGGAAAAACAGACAGCAGATCACAGTGTGTGTGTTCTTACTGATAAACATCGACTCGAACATGGATTCAAATCTTCGGCTAACAGCGTTTCTGCCAGCAATCAGGGTTGAGTTAGGTAGGCTTCCTCACTAGGTCACAACGAGTCCCAGAGGACTTGAACCTGCCACGCAGCGGGTAACAGGTCAAAATGCAGTGTCCTTGAAGGTCATCAAAAAAGAGAGAAAGTAAAAGACTTGGCTGAGCATGCCTATTCTCCCAAATTCCCTAGTCCTAGATGTCCCCTCTTTCCATCGGGAGGTGTAAGTAAGGGTTAGCTCTAACTCTGTTTCCTCTCATTGGAAATATGAGACCAGAAAAGAAATGGAAGTTCCCCCAACGTATAGTATGGTTTTACCAGAATTTACTTCATGATTTCCCTGTTGATAGATATTTAGGTTGTTGCTAATCTTTCACACAATGAACATGCAACATGGAAGAGCCGATATACTCGTATGTTTCACAGTGCACATGTTCAAGTTTTCCTCTAGGCCAGGTACCTGGAAGTGAATATCTATACTGAATGTATAAACTTTGAAAATTATAAAAAATACTGACACTTTGCTTTCTTAAAATGCTGTGCATGATTTGCACTTGAGCCAGGATGCGTGCAAATGCCTGTTTCCCCACAACTTCATCAATGTTGGTTATAATTGGTCCTTTTAACTTTTTTCAAATATAAAAAATGGAAAGGCCATATTTGTTTTGTTTTGCTATACATTATTCTATCACTGGGGAAAATGAATATCTTTTTATATGTTTGCCAGCCATTTGCATTTCTGCTTCATAGGATTGTATGTTCATTTTTTCCTTTACCTGTATTTCTTTCTTTCTTCCTTCCTTTCTTTCTTTCTTTCTTTCTTTCTTTTTTTTTTTTTGATATGTATGAGACCAAGCATCCCTGGCTGCTGCAGGAGTATAGCAGACAGGTATAGTTAAGAAACAACTTTATTTTGAGCAGGGGGAACGACAACCCATATTTCTGTTAGGCTGTTTTCTCCTTACTCATTTGTAGACATTCTTTATACATTTTCATTACTATTTTACCCTTTATACTTGTGATGATTATTCTTTCCAGCCTTATGCTTGTTTTTTAAGTTGAATGTGTATCTTTGGTAGTATAGAAAATTTTATTTTTATGAGGCTGTCTAATTTTACTTTAAAAAAGAAAATCCTCACCCCAGGACCTTTTTTCATTGCTTTGATAGAGAGAGAGAGAGAAATGTGAGAGACAAATATGTATTGGTTGCCTTCTTCAGCCCCTACCAGGGATCAAACCCACAACCCGGATATGTTCCCTAAGTGGGAACTGAACCTGTGACACTTCAGTCTACAGAACAGTGCTCCAACACCATTCCATAGACTGAAACATCAGTGTGTGGTTGCCTTTTGCACTCCCCCAACTGGGGAACCTGGCCCACAAACCAGGCATGTGCCCTGACTAGGAATCGAACTAGCGACGTTTTGGTTTGCAGGCCAGCACTCAACCCACTGAACCACACCAGCCAGGGCTAATTGCTACTTTTAAAAGTCGGTGAAATAAACACTGTTTTGGCACTTGAAGGGGCAAGTTTCCATTAAATGGAAAGATCAATTATGTGGAATCTTGATTCTTACACTCTGTTGGTGGGCTGAGAGATAATATAATTCTTAGATATGAAAAGAATCAAGCTCATTAAATGCAGAGCAGGAAAGATCTTACCTGTATGGTTTTTTCTTTTTCTTTTTTAATATTTTTCTGTTATCTCTATTTCTTATTATCTGTGCTTTTAGACAAACCTGCAAAAGACCCCTGTGTGTCTTCCCCCCACCGACCTGGCTGCTGCATGGTGCCGCGTGGGTGTGCAGTGCGGCCCCTTCCTGCTACAAGGTGCAGGCTCCTGTGTTCCTTCTCAGTCTTGTTGCTTCCTGCCAGGTAGAAGTTCCTGCCTGGTCCTATAACTTGAGCTTCTGCATCTCATATTTAGCCTGAGGGTAAAACTAGAAGTGGCTCAAATTTTAGCCTAGAGGGTCAAAATCAAGGATTGTGTATCACAGCCCTGGCTGGTGTGGCTCAGTTTGTTGGAGCATTGTCCCATGAACCGAAAGGTCATGAGTTCGATCCCTGGTCAGCTCACATACCTAGGTTACCAGGTTTGGTCCCTGTCAGTACAAGAGGCAGCTGATCGATGTTTCTCTCCCCCCTCTCCCCTCTCTAAAATCAATAAGGATGTCCTCAGTGTCCTCAGGTAAGGATTAAAAAAAAAAAAAAAAAAAAAAAAAAAAAGTAAGTCCCAGCTGGTGTGGCTCAGTGGCTTGAGCGCTGGCCTGCAAACCAAAAGGTTGCTGGTTCGATTCCCAATCAGGGCACATGCCTGGGTTGCAGGCCAGGTCCCCAGCAGGGGGTGCACACATTGAGGCAACCCCACATTGATGTTTTGCTCCCCCTTATTTTCCCTTCCCCCCTCTCTAAAAATAGATAAATAAAATAAAACAAAAGGATTATGTATCACAGCACCAGTAACACAGGAACAATCTGCAGCGGCATGCCTTTACCACTGAAATTTCCCTCTTCTCACTCAAGGTGTCTCCATGGCAACTCACTTGTGCCTCCAAACAGCCCTGATGGCCCTGTGGGAGATGGGGTTACTGCTCCTTCACCCCCTCCCTGCAATAGAATGAAATACCTGCAGCCTTTGCGTGTGGCTTGGCAGGGTCTCCCACTGTGGTACATTTTCATGCTCTATTGATGTTGGGCTTGCCTGCGATGTGCCTGTCACCTGAACAGAGATTTTAAATGTGCCTGCATAGTTTGTCTTGGTTTTGTGAACCTCTGGCGCCTGCCATGAACAGCTTCTAGTCCCAGCATGAGAGGCCTGTGCATGGAGCTGGCCTGAACCAGCCCGCAGCCTGAAGCCAAACCACCCCAGCCGACCTGAAGACCTGTAGTGAGAAGCATAAGTGTGGCCTTGCGGTTGAAAGCCACTGAAATCTGATTCGGTTTGTTTACCAAAATCACTGCAGGGAAACCTGCCTGACCCAGCACCCCTCTCTGGCACACGCCTGGTGTTTCCATGCAGCTCCCCTGTCATTCCACATTCCTCCTCACCAGACATGCACCGTGACTTTGGCTGCAGGGGTCTCCACACTCCCCACTGGGGCTGGTGCCCCCATGGCCCCCTGTAATATAGTATCTCTCGTGTCTCGGGTCGAAGGCCAGGCACAGCTCCCCTCAGCAGCTGCTGAAGGACCTCTTTCTTCCACCCTGGGATAAACTCCGCGAGGCCATAAAACAGCCACCCTGTGCTGTTTTCTACAGCTCTTAAGCTTGACTAATTGTTTTCATTTTGGTACCTGACTCCTCTCCCCAGGAGCCTCATACAAAAGGGCTGGGCCTAAAGATCATCTGAGACTCTACTCAAGGCTGCATTCAAACCCTGTCTCCTCGCCAACCTAAACAGTATCCCTGGGCCACACGTGAGTGCTCTCGGTGGGGTGAGTTGTTCTCCTTTTAGAATACCACCGTGAAGGTAATAGAGTGAGTGTTGCCTAACTGAAGGTGGGCTGCGGTCCTGGGGTCAGCTGTCAGTCCCAGCGGACCAAGTGTCAGGCCCTTTGGCGAAAATAATTCCTGGTGGCCCATGTGGAAATTCACATGAACTCCAAAGCACATACTTGCGCTCTGTCTGGGATTCTAAGGATGATAAGTGGCTGGTAAATGGTATTGTCACTTTCTCAGAGCAAAGTAGATCCATAACAGCCTAGTCCTGGAAGATTCATTCTTTCACTCACTCCGCAAGTACTTATTCAAGTACTGTGCTAAGCACTAGAGATACAAAGGTGAGGGACAAAGTCCTTGCCTTCATGTAGCTTGCATTCTTGGGAAAAGGTGTGGAAGGACAGAGAAAATAGATAAACACATACATACACCACTTTAAGTAGTGACAAGTGCTATAGTAAAAAGCAGGGTAGCCCTGACTGGTGTGGGTCAGTGGGTTGGGTGTCATCCCACAAACCGAAAGGTCACAGGTTTGATTCCTGGTTAAGGCACATACCTGGGTTGTGGACCAGTTCCCCGGCTGGGGGTATGCAAGAAGCAACTGATCAATGTTTCTTTCATGCATCGATATTTCTCTCCCTCTCTTTTTCCCTCTCATCTTCTCTCTCTAAAAATAAATAAATGCAATCTTCAAAAAAAAAGTCAAGGTAAATGGTTAGAAGAGCTTGGGGCCCTGGCTAGTGTGGCTCAGTGGAACAAGTGCCAGCCTTCGAACTGAAAGGTCACTGGTTTGATTCCTACTCACAGCACATGCCTGTGTTGCAGGCCAGGTCCCCAGCTGGGGGTGTGTGAGAGGTAACCGATTGATGTTTCTCTCCTCTTTTTCCCTTCCCCTATCTCTAAAAATAAATAAATGAAATCTTAAAAAAGAAAAGAAGAGATTGGGATCTTTTACACAGGGCAGGGAGAGGGCATCTCTGAGACTTAACATTTAGGTGGACCCCTGAATCAAGGTAGGGAACAGGCTACAAGGAGTTTTAAGGAAGAACAATCTGAAATAGGAAGAACAAATGTAAGGATTCTGAGGCTGGAGCAAACATTGAAAGACATTGTGCAGGCCAGCGGCTAGAGGAGAGTGAGCCCAGAGGAGTGGGAAATGGTGGGTGGGCAGAGGCCAGGTCAGCCTCATAAGAAATTTGAACTTTACGGAAAGTAGAAGAGGAAGCCACTAGAAAGAGCTGAGCAGGGAGTGGCTTGTAATCGGATTAATCTTTAAAACCTAATCTTTACTAACACAAACGACAGGGCAAGAAGCAGCAAGACCACTTGCAAGGCTACCGCCATGTGAGACACCAGTAGAACGGACCAATGGTAGTGGTAGAGGTGGTGAGCAGCAGTCAGACAAGGTGTTGTTTGAAGGTGGAGTCAACGGGGTTTAATAAGCAATTGGATGTGAAGTGTGTAGAAAGGAGAAGAATCAAGGACCTTCTGGGATGAGCAGCAGGAGGTGGCAGGAGGTCCTGAGAAAATATCCTGAGCCCTGTTACGATGTAGCTTTTCCAGATTCCCCTCCACCATTTAGATGGGAATGTCATGAAGACAGTTGGACATGCAAGTCGGCAGTCAGGAGAAAGGCACAGCTGGAGGTGTAAACCCGGGAATCATCAGCGTTCAGAGGAGTTCAAATGGGCATGACCGCTTGAGGGAGAACGGGAGCTGGGGACCGGCTCTGATCTGTCTGGGATCTCACAATTCGGAAGACTCGTTGAGAAGTGCGCACGGTTCTCCGTTTGGATGCAGTGGCTGATACGTGTTCTTGAGGGTGGTGGCCCTGTCTTAATCATCTTGGTGACCCCCCCCCCCCGCCAGCTTTTGCATAAGCCCAGGTGTGGGCCCCTGTCTCTGAAGCAGGGGAAGTCTCCACTGAGGCTTGAGCTCTGAACTTGAGGGAACACGGCCAAATCAGGCTGAGTTGCAGCCAGAAACCGGGAGGGAGCTACAATGACCTTTTTGTCGCGCATGGATTCACACAAGTCTGTGGCCAGGACGCCAATTATGTGGTGTGGGAGGAGAGAAATGGGCATGCAAATTTCTTAGCCTTTGAAATTTTCAACAATTTCTTTCAGCAAACCTCTAAGCTTTTATAATAAGTCTTTCACAGTTTCTGGGATAGAAATAATTGCCTGCGATTAAACTGCGCTGGCCTTATAATTTTTGAAATCTTTTTATTTATGAAGAATTTCCAACTCACACAAAAGTAGACCGAATAGGATCATGAGCTCTCTAGGCACCTACCACCTCAAGCCCCTAACCATCACCTGATGGCAGCCCTGCCCTCCCTGTACCCTGACCAACTTCCTCTCTCCCCAGATTATTTTGAAGCAAATCTCAGAC
>PVKU01014902.1:0-20696 GCA_004027475.1 Anoura caudifer | reverse complement strand
GTCATATGTTCCATCACTTAGAGAAAAACTAGCTGGGGTAAGGGTGGAGTACCCTGCTGAAGTCTGCGTTAGAGTGTCTGCAAAATTGGGTTGTCATTCTAAGGGATATGACCACGACCATAAACCAGCAATGGATATGTTACCTCTTCCAAAATCAGAATGCATCCTTCTGGGAATCAAGGAATGGAGGGGATAAACAATTATATGATTACCTAAAAATCACTTGGAGAGTCTTGTGTTTGCAATCTGACAACTTCAGGCTTGGTTGTCTTGGAGGTTTTTGAATGCAATAAAGGAATGATTTTTACTGAGAGTAGAGTCATAATTTTATTGAATTAAAAGGTAAGTGACAATCATCTGGCTAGCCTGGGTTTCTCATGTTGTTGAATGAACATGCCGAAGAGAATATTTGCTAGTTGGGGAGATTGACCCCAATCACGGGACCAAAACCAGTTTCTGCTACACTGTGGAATACAGCAGGGCAGTGTGTGGAACCCTAGGTATTCACTAGGATTCCCTCGGGACTGTTTGAAAGAAGATGAAGGGATTGGTCAACAAACACATATGAAGGATCCATGGACATGGACAGTGGTGTGGCATTGATTATGGAAGTGGGGGGCAGCCTGGGTGTGGAGGTGAAGGGGGGATATTGAGGCAACTATAACAGCATAAAGAATAAAACATTAAACATGCAAAAATAAACACTTAAATAAAAAAGAGGATAGACGCTGACATTTTTTAAAAAGAGCTCCTCTGTTCATCTAGAGTGAAGACAGTGCTATATTAATGACTGGTTTGTTCCTCTGCCTTCACCTGATGGCATTATTTGGAGAACTCTAATGATGCATAAAATATTCCATGTCAGGTGGAATTTGAACTTAGTTGATACCAGTGAATGCTGATGTGGTAGCTGCTGGACTTCATGTTCTCCTGTGTTGTAAAAATTAAGATTTTTACCAGAATAAAATATTAAAAAGAATGCTGAGGGGTAATGCAGAGAGTGTTTTAGGAATGCTGCTTTCTTGTCTCTAAATCCAGTCTCCATTGTCTTCATCTGTCCTCTGCTCCGGGAGGCTGACCTCTGCGGGCTACATAGGACCCCTTGGTCTCTAGCTTCTGATGATTACAACAACGGGAGATAATAGGAGATCTGAGAGACAGGGAATAGTAAGCTTGTGATACCCATTGCTTTGGCTCAGTACATTACTAGTTGCTTAGGCCCCCTGTAACGTTACACAAAACCTTCAGCTTCCGAAAAGGCAGCACTCTCTTAAGGCACTTTTCCTGGTTTCCAGCGGCCTTGCTCTCTTATTGCTCTTCAAGAGCTATGGGTAATTACAGCCCCAGGGGAACTTGCATTTTCCCTTTACATTTCCCTATATTTTGTCATACTATAGCCCCTTTATTAAACCCAATCAAAGTTGGCTAGCTTGAGTTGGCTCCTTTTTGTTCCAGAATGCTGACTGATAAACATTTATCTGCAACATGCCATTTGTGCAGTAAAGTATGTGAAAGCAAAAGGGGAATAACTTTAAAATTATACTTTATTTTTCACTTGATGAAATTCCTGCATTTCAAAGATGTTAGCATTTTCTTTCTGCAATGTACAAAGGCACCAAGAATTATAAATACTCGGGTGATGCTCAACCAAATGATTAGCTGTCAACTTGTTCTTTAAAAATCTCAGTTGTGGTGAAGGAGTTGAGATGGAAATACTTTGAAAATTTATGTTTAGTATTATTTTAAAGTGAAAAATAGTTGAAAGAATTTATAATTTGTGTTATATTTGAGTAAGCAATTTTTTTCCAAAATGCCATTTTATGGCATATTGAAAGATACAAGGCCCAGAGATTCACTCATGGTGAATGTCCCGACTTTGGTACTCTGGAAGCTTGCTATAAACCAGAAAGTACCCAAAAGAGGAATAAGAGCTGAAATTTGAACTGAGAAAAAAGAATAACTTTTACTGTTCAAGTAATAATTTGGTTTGAAGTAATTTATTTCTGAAGCTTAAAAACATTTTATTAAGATTCCCCAAAAATGAATTGGGAAAACTTAGGTAATCAGAAGATTTAAGTAGTTAGTAGTTTCTACTAATATGAAGCTAACAGATAACTTAAAAGAATACTTTAAGACTGCACTATGATGAAAGATGGGCACCCAGTCATAACAAGAGAGATATATCAGACAATGCTAAAAGTTTAAAATGAGCTTAAGTCGTGCACAGTTATTAAAAAGGAACTTTTGTTCCTTTTTAAGTACTATGAAGAAAGTTTGTAGGAAGGCTTGCAGGCATTCAGACTGGCAAGGAGTTTTAGAGAAAGTCTAAGAGTTAAGTTTTAAAAAGGTACAGAAAAAGGTGGTCACTTTTTCAAGTAATAATATGTATTTGGATGCAAGTGTTACACTGCTCACCATTCAGAGAATAGAAGGAATTCTGTGGTGTGATTCAGAAGGTTCTAACCATGGAATAAAGGTAGACACAAAAGGGAGAGTTAAGCAGATGTAAGGTCGTAGAAAAGTGTGTGTTTAGGACAAAGAGTGAGAAAATCTTATTGAAATCATGAAGGCAATATAATAGTTTTAATAATAATTTGTAGTCAGTTTCTAAATTTTAGAGCACTGAAACCTATTAATTTCACTACTGGCCACATACTCAAGAAGAAATATATATATATATATATATATATATATATATATATATATACAGAAATAAATATAAAATACAGTCAAGCAGTCTAACTATATTTATGTATAAATATACAGGAGTATTCTTTAATCAACCAACACAATAATACATAAAAAAGTATTGCCAATAAGCTAAAAATGCATTGTTAATAAGCTAGAGAAACATATACTCAAATAATCTAAGTAAAGTAACAGAAAGAGGCCCAAGGAATGGGTAAAACCAGTAGTAAACAATTATCAAGATTTTAGATTTAAAGTAAATGATATCAACAAACCTTTTATATATAAATAGTCTTTACATACCCAATTAAAAGGCAGCAATTAAAGACAAAGACAAGGCAGTTTGCTGTGTGCTGCCCCAAAATCGTGATTTCAAATAAAATACTTCAGTAGGTTTTGGTAAAAAGTAAGATTTCCTTCTTGTTTATGGCTGTGTAGTATCCTGTTCTGTAAATGTACCGCTGCTTTTCTATCCACTCATCTACTGATAGGTGCTTGGGCTGCTTCCAAATCTTGGCTATTGTAAATAACACTGCAAATAATATAGAGGTTCATGTATTATTTCAAATCAGTGTTTCAGGTTTCTTCTGGTAAATTCCCAGAAGTGGAATCGCTGGATCCTAAAGCAGTTCCGTTTTTAGTTTATTGAAGTGACCTTATAGTGCTTTCCCTAGTGGCTGCACCAGTTGTATTCCCACCAACAGTGCACAAGGATTCCCCTTGCTCCATATCCTCGCCAACACTTATTGTTAGTTGATATATTCATGCTAGCCTCCTAAGAAGTGTGAGGTGTATCTCATTGTGATTTTAATTTGCGTTTCTCTGATGATTAGTGATGTTGAGGAACTTTTCATTGTCTATTGGCCATCTGTACGCCCTCTATGGAGAATAGATGGACCTGGAGAACATTATGCTCAGTGAAATAAGCCAGTGAGAGAAAGACAAGTGCCGTATGTTTTTACTCATATGTGGAATCTAATGAACAAAATGAACTAACAATCAACATAAAGACAGGCTCATAGAGAGCAGACTGAGAACTCCCAGAGGTGGGGAGGATTGGGGGCTAGGGAGGAGGAGCGATTGAAAAAAAATTTGTAAAAAAGAGAGAAAAATACTAGTGGACACAGAAGACAGTGTGGTGATTGCTTGGCTAGTGAGGGGGGAGGGGGAAGGGAGGAGGAGGATATCTGTCAGATAAATGGAGATGGAAAGAGACGACTTGGGGTGGTGAACACACTGTACAACATACAGAAGATGTGTTGTGTAATTGTGCACCTGAAATCTGTATAATTTCTTAACCAGTGCACCCCAATTAAATAAAATAAATAAATAAATAAATAACTCCAGTATGTTAACAGCAAATGATGGGAAAATGTGACCATGTTGACTAATCAAGGCCGCAATGAGTTTATTAATAGCATAAAAGGTATGTCACAACACAAATGTTAACAAAGGGTCATTTTATAGTGGCGAAGTAGTCAATTTTTTAAGAGAACTTTACAATTCTAGGCATTTATGAACTTAAACATAGAATTTAAATTTATAAGAAGAAAGATAGTTGTTAGAAGAAATAAACAGACCCATAAGAGTTCAATAAACCTATCCCCATAATAATTAATAGAAAAAGTAGAGAGAAAAAAATCAGCAAAAACATAGAAGACTTTAACAACACTATGCATTGACTTGATTAGAATATTTTAAAATACGTATCAATAACAAAATTTAGAATATTTTTCAAGTGCATTAAAAACAAGTGCATTACCAAGGTAGAATATATTTGGGATCTTAAAACAAGTCTCAATATATGTGAAGTGATGCAAATATTACAATGTATATTCTTTGACAACTAGGCAATTAAATTAAAAATCAATAATAAGAAAATAATATTGAAAATTCCCAAATATTGAAAAACTACGTAACCCTCTTTTAAATAACCCACTGATAAAAAGTACATCAAGAAAAGAGAAATTAGAAGATATTTGAATTGAACTAACATGAAAACACAATATGTCAAGGTTTATTGGATGCCATTAAAGTAACATGTGAGGACAAATTTATAGCAATAAAACCTTATATTTGGTCAGAATAAAAGTTCCTCATATCAATATTCTGTGTAACAGTTTTAAAGACAACAGGATATAGACCAACTTTAACACAAAATTGAAAGAGAAAGAAATAACAATATGAAAGTACAAATGTATAAAATAAAAAAGTGATAATTTAGATTTTTTTCAAAGTTAATATATGCTCATTGAACGACACTCCAAAGAGAATGAAAATATTGTCCAAGATACAGAACTTGGAGAAAATATTTGGAAATTGCATATCTAATAAAGTATCCAAATATTATAAATATTATTATAATATCCGAATATTATAAAACAAGTACAAAATTTCATTTAGAAGAAGCTAAATTAATCATGGCATAATATTTGAACTAACACATGGGCAAAAATGGTAAAAAGATGGCAAATATGCACATGCAAAGAAGCTAAACTCCAACAGTCATTGGGGAAAATGAAAATTCAACACACATTGCAATGTCATCATATATCTTTAGAAGGCCTCCGGTTCAGAAGGGCTGATTGTCCCAGTGTTGGTGACAAGGAAGGACAACTGGAAGCATCATATCCTGCTTGTAGGATTGAAAGAGGGTACAACCAATTTGGAGAACTATTTGGCAGCTTCTCATAAGGTTAAACATCCATCTACCACATGACCTAATTATTCCACTTCTATGTACACAAAGAGTAGTGAAACATGTCCACACGAAGACTTGTGCTTGAATATTTATACCAATTTAGTTTGGGGGGAGTAATAATAAAAATAAGAATCAACAAACAACTATCAAGTGGTGAATGAATAAACATTTTGTTTCATATCCCTGCTAGGACCATAACCAGGAATCAGCCCTGCAACAATATGTGATAATGTGATCATATTTTAAAACACATATACCAGGAAAAAAAGGGTGCATAATGGATGAATCCAGTCATATAAATTACAGAAAATGCCATGTAATCTAGAGTAAGAGAAAACACTTCAGTTGCAGAAGGAATTTTCTGGGGGAGAATAAGGTAGAGGGGACCCCAGTATGGCACAAAGGAAATTTTGCTGGTAATGAAACTATTCAGTATCTTTATTGTTGTGAAAGTTTTATGGGTCTGTACATATGTCAAAATCTGGCAAAGTGTACACTTTAAACAAATATGGTTTATTGAATGGCTATGACACCTCAACAAAGGTTTTTAAAAGTTCTTATATCAAAAAGACTTTGCAGGTAAATGTTTTTACCAATTGTCCATATACACAGGATGACAAAAACAATACTCCTTATAGAAAATAAAGAGTTTAAGAAGACAGTGATTTTATATAAAATAGATTATACCAAAAATGGACTCAAAATTAAATATTTAAATCTTCTCCACCATATTTTAATATCACTTAGTTAAGGCACTATATCAGCTGTGTGTGATACAACCTATCAAAAAGCAGTCATATTAAAGAGAGCAGAGAGTCAAGTAGTGACTAGTCTATGATGAAGTGATAATCACTCTTATCATTGTAGGCAGAGATGTGGAGAACATGCAATCATACTCAACATAAGCAGAATTGTGGTCAAGAGTTTTTCATACATAATATTTTCATAATTGAGTCCTTTCCTTGTCCAGGAATTGAAATGCAGAATTGGAAGACTGGCACTGTGTGACAATTCATAGGTAGGCATTCATTAATTATCACATTCTCCCCACTTCTCTCTTTGCAAAGGAGTTATGTAATTTCTTCACATGAAAACACATTATTCCACTTGGGGAGACCAAAACAGCCGGGAGACAGGCATATTATATACATACTCAAATTTACTGGAGTTAAAGTGAAAGAGTCTGAGGAATCACATACTTTACAAAAGAAAATTATAATTCCTAGAATCAAGTGTCTTAATTTAAATATTAAGCTTTCTTTAACAAATGCTCTTCAGGTTAAATTCTTTTGTACTCCAAACAGAGAGGAAGCAATTGCTTAATGTTTTTGATATGGGCCTTTCTCTAAACTATACTGAGCTTTATTATGTATCTATAAAATTAGTCTGAGAACAAGAAGTATTTATTGAATTGAAGTGAAATATTAAATCTGGTGTGGATACTAAAAAGTTTTAACTACATACTTTTATATTTGATTTTTTCCATTTTTCATTCGGATTATCTGTGATTATACAGACATAGTGTCACTTAACTTTAGCATTTAAGAAACGTAATGCAAGAGTTGAATTCCTTCATGAACTCTTGGATACTGTATTTCCAAAGGATACCTTACCTTGTAGAAATGTAGAAAATAGTCTATATATTTCACTCAAAGACTGGTAGATTCAAAGGCTTGACTCTCAAATTATATTTTCCCTTTGGAAAGAGAAAATTAATCGAAAAAAGTACATCTTACTAAGTGAAGTAGGGAAAAATTGTTTAATAATAAACAGTTTGTGAATATAGAAGTTAATTCTAGTAACAGGCAAATTACTAAGAGTGGCTTAGAATTGGTTATTCTTCATAGCAAAAAATATTTAATATGGAAAGAGTATATTTGTCCATGTCAAACAGCAAAGGACTCCATTGTAACATAGATTTTATTTTTAATATGATGGCCCTCCCTTCCTTCCTTCCTTCCTTCCTTCCTTCCTTCCTTCCTTCCTTCCTCCTTTTTTTTTTCTGGCTTTAAGTTTGTGCTGTTAATAGCTTTTCAAAAATCTTTGTGCCAAATTCCACTGCAGGCATAGTTTGAAGCAAAAATAAAAATGTTTGATGATCTTCCATTCCATATATATATAATTTCTGGATTATGGTATCATAAAACAGAAGGTAGCAAACATGAAAGTGGAAAGGAGCTCCAAGAAAAGGTAGATTTCTTACTACATAGCCTATAAAATTTGTATTAATAGAGAAATCTCCTATTAAGACAAAATTTATAAAGAATATTTTATTCTGTTCCATAACAAAACCTGAAATTTCACTCCTCAAAAAGAAAAAGAGAGAGTTCACTGAATCACATAATAAAATGTCAGCAGTGAGTGGTGATTAAAAACACCATCTAAATTCTCTTTGGATAGGGCATTTGAGAATCCAGATCAAATAGGCCATGTATCAAGAGAACGGACTAAATGCCACAATGTTTCACGGTGACAGATTGGATAAGTGCCACAAAAACATATAGGCCTGAAACAAAAATTACTAAGGACTCATCTTAAAACATGCTTCATAAGCACTGTTCTAAATAAATAAGAACCTTTTACATGGTGGTATTTGTCATTAATGTGTGGGATGTTTAGTTTTTCTTGATTTTTAGCATAAACCTCAAAGAAAACAACCCATCATATTCCCACACTCAGTGATTTCTCTTAAATATGATGCTAACGAATCCCAGGCTTACAGATAACAAAGATGGGCTTTTTAAAGTAATTTATAACTTTGTACTGATATGTGTTTCCATTATCATCTTTTAAAAAATAACTTTTTTATTGTTGTTTAAGTACAGTTGTCTCAATTTTCCTCCTAATATTCTGCACACCCTAATAATATCCATCCCCACCTCCCACCCTTGATCCTAAGCCCTTTTTTTTGGTTTTGTCCATGTGTCCTTTATAGATGTTCCTGAAAACCCTTCTCCCTTCCCCCATTTCCCTTTTGTTACCTTAAATGTTATTCTCCAAAAACCTAGGCTTACAATGAAATTTTATCAACAGTTAACTTAGTATATATGGAGAAAATAACTTAAATTTTGAAGATGTTTGGGATGACCAAAGAAAAAATTTGACCAGGGCCAGTCACTTTTAAGAGTGAAACAGAGGGCACTTAATAAAAAGTAATTGATTTGACCATCATTCCCCCACTATTCCACGCAACTCAGATTGACCTTAAATTCTTCTCACCTATCCCACTCAAAACTAGATAAGTGATTTCCTTCTTGTTGCTATGTCTGAATTTAGGTTATCTCTTCTTCTGGCTTCCCTTATGTGGCTGCTTTGTCATATCTCTTGTGTCGTTGCCCAATAAGTATATCCACTCAATGGTGTGATGTGTGATTAATATGATAACAACATGCATAATGCTGTGGCCCACAGTAATTGCATTTTACCACTAAAACTAATCATGACTTTCTGTTTCTATCGGAGTAATGTGAGTTAGGTACAGCAATCTTAACACTGAAATTTTTCTTTTGCATACACCCATGTAACTCATAATTAGAAAAAAGAAAAAAAGAAAATAATTCCCAGACCACTGATAGTTGCTGCATTCCAGTAAACGTTCATGCCAAGTTAATCAATATTCCAGCTTCTGTCAAAATTGATTAACTTTACCTGTCCTTGAACTCATATTAATGGAATCAAATATTATATATATTTTTACATTGCTGTGTACTATTCCATTACTGGAACATAACATACTATATTACCATGTTATGCTTTATAAAATACTTCTTTTCATGTTTCCTTTTTTAAGGTTGCTTTCCTGATGAATTCTCATATATATATATATATATATATATATATATATATAAAATTTGGTGAGTCATGTCTCTATTTACTCTTACCTATAATGGTACTTGCTACTAAATAGTATTTGCTCTTACTAATATTTGTTGCATAATTCTGGTTTGGTATTTTTAATTTATTTTTAAATATATTTACTGACTATGCTATTACAGTTGTCCCATTTTCACCCATCATTCCCCTCCACCCTGCAACCCCTCCCACCAGCATTTCCTCCCCTTAGTTCATGTCCGTGGGTGGTACATGTAAGTTCTTTGGCTTCTCCATGTCCAATATCATTCTTAATCTCCCCCTGTTTATTTTGTACCTACCATTCCTGCTTCTTAGTCTCTGCACCTTTTCTCCCAGGTATTTATTTTTAAGTGTGTTAAAAACTTCATTTTATTGTCTTATTGCTTACAGCACTTATGTTGAAAAGTCGGGTGTTGGTCTTACTGCTGTTCTTTTGATGGTAACATCTCTCTTCCTCTGCTTGATATTACATTTTTCCTTTGACTTTCAGTAGTTGTATTACTATGGGTGTGGTAGGCTAAAAAACGGTCCCATCCCTCAACATGTTATTCACTCTCTAATCCCAAACACCTATAAATGATATCTAACATAACAAGTGAGGAGATTATGCTAAAGATTTTTAGAGGAAGACTTTATCCTGAATTATCCAGTTGGCTCTAAATGCAATGACATGGATCATTGTAAGAGCCAGACACCCAGAAAACAAAGGCAATGTGAGGAGCAAGGTGGTGAGTGGAGTGCTGCAGCCAGAAGCCAAGGAATGCTGAGCAATGCCCAACAGGGCCAAGTGCTAGAAGATGCAAAGCGGCGTGTACCTCTGAAAGCTTCCAGAAGGGGCGCACCCAGCACTGCTGGCACACTGGTTTCAGACTTTTGCTCTACGGGACTTTAAGATAATACATTTCTGCGTGGATTCTTGATAATGCAAGAGCGAAATTCTTCTAAGATTTGTGTGTATTGGTAATGTTTTGTATCATGTTTGATAATTTTTTGGAAGGCACGGTTGTGAATGAAAACAGGTAGACCCCCTGTGGTAGCTGTTATTTTCCCTTCATGGTGATTTTATGTGTGACTCACAAAGAGTTTACCCCGAGATACCAAAAACCAGTGGAGGGTAGTAGGATGCTAGATTGTCTGGATTCTGAGGGTGTAAGTCCCGAAGGGTCACAAAAGCATCCCAATGCCTTGATTATCTTTTAGGCTTTGCCTTAGAAATTCCTGAACCCACATTTTTCTCTCTCAAGGCTCATGAAAATACTGAATACTCTTAGAATTTCATCCTATAAGCTGCTTCTATTACCTTCTTTGTTCCCAAGTATTTCCAAGTGGCTGTATAGCTTAGGTGTAAACTTTCTCATCTAGGAGAATTTGCAAACATGTTATATCTAATCCCTCTGAAGTTTTCTGTTCTTCAGAAACGTATGACTTTATGCTATTGCTCTTTGGCTTCTCTGCACACTAAATTGTGTTTACCTAATTCAAGGATTCTGCCACATGCCCTAGCTTCTAATTTAATTTGGTATTTATGCCCATAGTGAGAATCAGATTTCCGAGAGAAAAAAAAATATTGTTTTGAATGCAGGCTTCAAATCAGCATGCTTTCTTGTTTTTTTTTTTTTTTTCCTGAAATTTTGTCCCTTTTGTCCCAGTTACCTAGTTACTGACATCTGTAACAATTGTTGTTTTGTTTTACTTCATTCCTCTTTTATAACTACTCTCAACAAAGATTATTTTGTTATCAGCTATTTCATCATAGTCTGTAGCAGAATACTAGAACTGATGTTAATTGGAACAGTTATGGCAATGTACTGAATGTAAAATGAATACCTATGAATAAAATAATTTAGAATAGAAGATTTTTGGTTAAAGCTTTGCTTTTTATTACTAAATTGTATTCCTGTAAATTCAATTCTAACAATATTATCAGATTTTTGGGATAAACTTTTTTGAAAGATCTGTTGCATATCTAGGTAATCTGTGGGAACGAGGTCAGTTTTAATATTTTCTTATATTCTTGGTATTGTTCAATGTTATTTAAAATAAATTATATTTAAATAACTACTTGAATGTATAAAAGTAGGAGAGAAAATTAAATAAGATATGTACTATTGGTAGACTATGACATTTTTAAACATCAAAAGTCAAGTAATGGTAGAATGACGTTTTATGCAACAAAATCCAAGTAAATTTGTGGGATCACTTTATAAACTAGTTTAATATGATTGTGGATTTATTTCATATATTAGAGTAATTATTTTTAGTTTAAAAAATAATATAGGTGGTGTTTCTACACATTCAATCTTTTCCACATCATTTTAGGATGCCATAGTAAGTCTCTATTTCTTTTCAGCGGAAGCAATTAAACTTCAGCTAGCAGATAAATTATTACAAGTCTGTTCCAGCTGGATCCATTACAGAGCTTCATGTATAAAGTGATTTGATTTGAAACGTGAGAACAGTCTGACTCATGCAATGGCTGGTCAAACTTTCAGGGATGCTAAAAATACAGAAGCAGGTAAGATTTTAAATCATAATTTGGTCAAGGAGATCAATGGAAGTCTTTGAAGCACATAAATGGATCAATCATTAGATATATTTGGCTGACTTTGACCGCAACCATGTGGAGAACCAGTAATAGAGCTGCAGCTCTAACGAGTATGCTGAAACCAGAAACATGGTTATGGGCGTGGTGCAGTCCATAAATGCGTCCCTGTCCTATTCACAAATAATCCTCTAAATCAAGAGTTAAAACGCCCTGGCATTACAAGCCCAAGTTCTACCCATGGCTAGAACCTTTTCTACAAAAGCCCTTATATCTTCAGCACTTTATTTTATTTATATATATCAGGTACCACTATAGTGATTTAACAGAATAAAAAATTTTCTAACAGTGTTAAATAGTTTGTAACCTATAGCTGTTCAAAGACAAAACTCCTTTCTTCTCTATTCTTGCTAACATATGGCTTTCATCTTCCTAATTTTAAAAGGTTTGTTCCACCCTTGTGGTATTTTTCAAATTCTATTAGGTAAAAGTACAAAAATATGCACAAGATGATTATGGTTTTTTTTTACCCAGAAAAAAAATAAAATGTTTTATAAGTATAGCACATTTTTCTTACATATTATTGTTTAGCAGTAGACATATGCAAGAAGGGGCTACAAGGAAGCTGAGTTTATAGAGTTAGATACACTCATTTTGTCTTTAACTAAATCATCATGTACTTAATAAGACGAAAACAAATAAATATGAATCAGTAATTAGTTATATCAGCACAATCATCTCAATATAAAGGGCTTTTACTTGCTATCAATTCTTACAATTACGTATTTGGGAGACCCAGGTCCTGGTAACGTGGACTTTAATGATTCAGAGATGGTTACCACCATGGAAATTCAGGAACATAACTGCTCAAAATTCTTTATGCTATGTTTTGGGTCTGAGTTAAAAATACCTAAAATACAGAGGTTAAACACAGTATAGATGTATTTCTTTATTAGTTGCTATATCCTGGATTGATATAGGAACACCACTTTACGAGCATTCCAGGTATCATATGTCCACTTCACCAATCCTAGCTGTGACCTTCATCTTCATCCCAAACAGGGCCCATTCCCTCAGTGAAATAACAGAGACCAAATGTCAGCTTTCTCATGCAGGAAGCCTTGCAGGCTGCTGAATAGTATGATTTTTCATATCTAGTTTGCTGAGATTGAGTCACTTGCTATAGGCACAATGAAGGGAAGATGAGAAAATGAGTTTTATTAAACATCAGCTAATAAATGGATATCAGTGCTCTGAGGAAAACCAGTAGTCTCTGATATAACAACTTTTTAATACAAAGGTGATCACTTTCATCCGTCTCATGGAGTAAGTGGCACAGGTTAGCTTGTGAGAATGTCTGGATCTTTGCCAGTGCTGTACACGGGAACCATCCTGGTGACATGAAGACAGGCTTGGCAGACCAGCATGGTAGCAACCAGCCTCATCTGGCTATTGAGCACATCATTCCATGTGTTTATATTAACTGAGTACATCCATTTTCTTTTTAAATTTAATTTTAGTTATATTAAATTTAAATAGCCATGCGTAAATGGTGGCTACCATATGGAATTAGATCATTGTGACATTGGTATTAAATTCCCCAAATGTGCATCATTTTTGGGCAATAAATGTAAATATTTTCACCAATTTTACGCGAACCCAGAAAATTAAGATCCATCGAGGTATGTTTATATCAATAAATTTCCCTCTACATGTTAATTTTGTCATTATGGTGTTTGTTTGTGCAGTAGGAAACTAAACAATCCATGTCCCTAGATGATTAACTCAGTAAAGTTGCGATTGGAAAAAATGGAAAATGACCTCAATGTTTTTCGTTAGCTGTGAGTGTGTGTGTTAAAGCGGAGCTTTAATCCAAGTTTTCAGAGAGTGAGAACATGTCCCTGACCACCCTTACACCTGGTCCTCTCTTCTGTCAGAGCCTTATATAAATCTGCTGCAAAGGTGACCTGCAAAGCTATAACTTACTGAAATAAGCCCTCAGAGTTTTGCTCAAGATCTAGAGCCCACAATGAAAGATTGTTGATGTTTTCCAGAGAAAAACTGTCAATTAGATGTACAGTTTGCCGTAACAGCTCCAGGGTATAAACCTGAACTCTCCTGTGAATTTCCTGGGTCTGCCTGGCAGCCACAGCGCCAGGCACACAGCTCTCCGTTTGCTTCAGGAGATCCAGATGTTCACCTTTTTTGGATGAGTGCCGGAAATTGGAGTGCGAGGTTGATGCATTTTGGCCTTATGAAAATTTGGGGTTTTCGCCTAACTGCTTATTTTTAAAAGTTTGTTTATTTTTTTTCTGACTATAAAGTGATATATGTTCAATGTGGCTAATTTAGAATGTAAGAAAAATATGAACAAAATTATAGTTACTTGTAATTCTACAACATAGGGATAATGACTGTTATCGTATTTCCTCCACGTTGAGAAAACTGCTATTTTCATTAACTTTGCTTTACTGTGAAGTGTTTTAAAATTGTTTTCTTCCCCATCTCTGCTCCCTCATTTATCATTCATACTTCTCAATGCACTGCCATCTGGCTCCCTTCCTGACAGTCCATTGTAGCTTTTGTTGCCAAGGTCACCAATAGTTGTTTTTTTTTTCCCCCACTAATTTGAAGGGACACTATTCACTGTTTATCTTATAGGAATTCTTTGCAATAGTTTAGAGTTCTGCCACCTTGGGAAGCTTAGGAAAAGCTGCTGAATCAGGCTGGTTCCAAATTACTGCTTAAACTTTTCAGATTATACCCAGTCAAATTTTTGAGCCAAGAAAAAAAAAAAAATAGGACTAAGTCTATTTTCTCTCAAATGCTAGTTTACCTCAAAAATTCTCAAAACAGTATATCTGTTCAATTCCCATAAAATAGCCATCTGTCTCCTTGCTTTTGGCTTATTATCAACCCCATGGTTATATTATCTCCAAGAACATGGCATTATGGAAAGGCATTCAGTCAAATGGTTGACCACACCCAGTACAGGGATGGATATATATTAGTCTCCCCTTATCTGCAGGAGACATGTTTCAAGACTTTCTGTAGATGCCCTAAACCCTCAGGTAGTCTGTCTTTCTTTCTTCTTTTCTTTCTTCTTCTTTTTTCTTCCATCCTTTCTTCCTTTATTTTTTTTTTATTTTTACTTTTTATTGTTGTTCAAGTACAGTTGTCTCCACTTTCCTCCCACCATTCCCTCATACCCCTTCCATCTCCACCTACCTCCCTTGATCTTACCCCCTTTGGCTTTGTCCATGTCTGTCTTTCTTTCTTTCTTTCCTTCTTTCTTTCTTTCTTTCTTTCTTTCTTTCTTTCTTTCTTTCTTTCTTTCTTTCTTTCTTTCTTTCTTCTTTCTTTCTTTCCTTCTTTCCCTCTTTCCTTCTTTCCTTCTTTCATCTATATCTATCTACCTTTTCATTTAAATAAAGCACATTACAGTTTCTCTTTGGCATATCAGAATTGCCAGCATCACTACTCTTGTACTTTGGGTCCCTTGGTAAATAAAATGAGGATTATTTCAATACAACAAGCACTTTGCTACCATAGCAATTGATCTGATAGCCATGACAGCTACGAAGTAACTAATTGGGTAGCATATGGAGTGTGGATATGCTGACAAAGGGATGATTCACATCCCAGGATGAATAGAGAAGGAAAACAAGAGATTTCAACATGCTGTTCAGAAAGACACACGTTTTAGAACTTATGAATTCTACATCTCAGACCCCGGGTAACTGAAAGTGTGGGAGACAAAACTATTGATAAAGGGACACTCCTGTGTAAGTCACATCAGTATATTTGAATTCCAATTCTTCAGAGTAGTGTTTACTGCAGGGTTGAGCACACTTCATGCATAGTGATAATCAGACATATGGGGGCACTGATGTATACATGATACATTTTAAGGACTTTAAGCATAGAAAAGCTGAGACCCACTTTTGCACATGGGAAGAACCTTGCTGAAATTTAAAGGTAACACAAAAGAAGGAAAGGCATAAGTCAAAGACACCTGATAACAAATCTGAGACCTGGAATCTAACTTGTTCTTGGTCTTAACTGAGTCAGTAAAATACCCTTCCTTCCTTCCTTCCTTCCTTCCTTCCTTCCTTCCTTCCTTCCTTCCTTCCTTCCTTCCTTCCTTCTTTTTCCTTTTCCATGTACATATGTATGTATGTGTATAAGTATCCATCTATCAATCTCTGTATCCATCAATCATCTATCTAATTGAGGTATTAAAGCAAAAGGAGTCTAACAGTTCCAAAGCATTACTCCTAAACCTTTTGCATAACTTTATATGAACAAGCTCACATATCTCTTTTTTGCCACATTTCCTCTGTTCCATCTGAAAATTGAGCCATGATTAGACAAATCATATTCATTTTAGATTACTCTATTCATGTCTCTGGCTTTCCTTCCCTTTTCTGAAAACTAGCTGTTAATGTGAGGCCCTGCAGGTGCACAAGCTTCTTATTCCGGCCAGCACCGGCATCACCAGGGTGCCTTGTTACACATGGACAGTCGGGCCTAACCCTAGAGCTTCTGTCTGTTGGTTCCGGGGTAAGGCCCAAGAATCTGCCTTTCAAAAAGTGTTGATGTTGCTGACTACATGAGCATAGTTTCACTTGTTGTTAGGACAGAGTGATGATTTCCAAACTTCTTATATGCCAGACAAAAAAACTAGAAATCTGAATCAGACTTTATCAAATATGTGTGAAGGTGGACCAACAACTTCCCTTCTCTGGAGTTATTTGAGGAACTTACCACAAATAACAGAAAAGCTTAGGAATAACAATAACCATTATAATACAAAAAAAATACTAATTTGAACAAAAAAAGAAGGAGTTAAACAAATTACATTTATATTGAATTGATAATAATAAAGCAATTAAAATAAAAATATTGAAGATATTGACAGCTGAAAAATAGATTCATATAGTAACAAAAAATACCTTTCAAACTGATATAATTAAAATGTATAAAGCAGATAATAATGAACAACTCAACAAACATAACCACCAAGAAGTGCCTATAAGTTAACATTTAAAATATTAACCATTCTTTGGGTTTTGTGATTAAGGTATTTTTAATATAAAATATTTGCATAATTTCCCAATTCCTTATATTGAATCTATTGATGTTACAATAAACAATGTTTTTTACATGTTAAGAAAAAGTACAGTAGACATGATTTCTCATTCCTTGACTATTTCAGAGGTAACCTGAAGTGATGATTGACCCTTGGCCAACTCCTGAGAATGCGGCCCTCAGAAGATTTTCAATGTTAAGGATTGGGGATTTCATTGATTAAACCTAGAAATATGTACCAGGTTGTGAGACTTGCTTTGCCCAAATGACAAGAATGATAACATACCTTTTGTTTAGTTGTTGGGAGTCCTGGCTTTCAGTTGCCATGGCTGGGATCACCATACGATGGGCCTATGTGACCTGCCCTCCATAAATCCTCATATTGTTAGACGTAAATGGGCAAAGACATTCCACATGTATTCTTAGAGTCTGCTTCTAGAAAGAAGGTCTGTGTGACCCTAACTAGGATGAATTTGGAAAGCTGTTTCTTTTCTTTCTGAACTCTACCCAATGTATTTTTGTTTTCTGGTTTTTTTTTTTTTTTTTTTTTTTTTTTTTTTTTTTTTTTTTTTTTTTTTTTTTTTTTTTTTTTTTTTTTTTTTTTTTTTTATCTCTGTTGCTGTAGTAAATCCAAACATCAGGGTAATTTACTATTTATGGAGCCTTATAAGTTCTTCCAGTGAACCATCAATTTTGAAGTGGTCAGTTAATCTCCAAATAATATTGATATACTTGTATGTCTGTGTGTACATAAGTGTGAACACACAGTACATTATTACCCAATAGCTTTTATATCTCTGTTACAGGCAAATTAAATACTTTATTTGAAATACAAAAGATAAAGTGTAAAAACATTATTAAATAATTTAATCAGTCAAACCTGTTAATTTTCCCCAAACTTTGTATTTATTTAGGTCTGTATTTGCTCATTTATTTAAGAAAAAATTTTGTTAAATGAATATTCTATATGCTAAGTGCTGGGTATATAATAAATAAATATCCCTGCCTTCATTTTTACAGTTCTTGTTTTCAAAGGATAAAGACACATGCACAAAACACTGTACTGCAAAGTGAAAAGCTACAGCAATAAAGAAATTTATCATCTCCATTATTTCTATTGCTAGTTTGTATTTGCTGTTCAGTTACTGTATGCTAGCCAATATTCTAAGAATTAACATATTCTATTTCAGTATTTCATTTAGTGATCATATAAATCTCTATGATGTATGACTATGATTCAAATTTTACATATTGCAGTACTGAGTCACTAAAACATTGAGTGATTTGCAAATTATCACAAGGCCAGTTAACTGGGGTTCATAATTTGAATCTAGACAGTTTGTCCTGGTCCAAGAAGACATACTCTTCAACTACATCAATACTTCAAGTTGTTTCAGATACGAATACTGGGATTTCAAACTTTTACAAAGACCCAAAGTACATGTAGAGCAAATTTTACAAAAGACATTGGGGTTTGTGGGAACAAAGAGAGCAAGTGTTCTAGACAGAGGGAACAGCATGTGCGAAGAGCCAACTCTAAAAGCACAGATAGTATCAAGGACCTGTGGTTACAGGGGCCTCATACTTGGGTTTAATGATCAGAAGTTGTCATCCTGAAATGCCTAATAATTTTATCTTTGAATTTATATTTTAAGAGAAGTCTGGTGATACAATAGAGCATTTGTACAATAGAGCAGTGGATTCCTATTACCTCCCAGAATCCCTGGAAAGGTCCATATCTACTCCCCTGTACCTGGAGCCTCAGGCACCCCAGATGAATTCACTGTCACAGCCCTGATGCAGGGCACTGTGATACACTTAGCTTTGTGTGAGGATCTGGATATGAGTACAAGGAAGGTCAAGCATCCCCTGAAGCACTGGGGCAGAGCATGGCAATGATCTCTGCTGTGGGACAGCAGTGCCACTTGTGTTTCCAGGGCGGCATGGTGGAAGTAAGCCTCTTAACCATGACTGATCCATATGCATGCCCTGGCACAGAGATTCCAATCCTTTGGGTGCTCCTCTGTGTGTAAGGAGATGGTGTCATTCATTATCTAAATAGCAAATGAAAACACTACTATGGGTAAAGAGAGAAGCCTGGAAAAAAGGAAAACAAACTTTTATATTGGAATACCTTCGATGGAACTGTTTACCAGCTATCTGGACAAGGCTACCAGCAATCTTTCATTCTGCACTGAGTTTCTAATTATCTTGTGGCCCCATGTGAGAGTCTATGGTGTGACACACTTTAGTAACAGAAATAATCTCAGGATGAATGCATCAGATGGTGTTTAATGATGTAACTAAATTATGGGGAACACAAGACAAAATAAATTAGATTTTATTAAGCAGTCATATTCTAATCGCAACGAAGACTGTGTAAAATGTTTTAAGCATAAGAATCTGGTGAACATATTTAAAAAATAGATTGCTAGTATGCAGTTATATCTTTGAATTAGATTTTATGGAACCGAAATTAGAATCAGGAAGGCTCATTAAGATGCCATTCCTCTAATTTAGATAGTAGAGTGTTGTGGCCTGAATGGAGTAATGACAATGAAGGATTCAGTGGACTAAGAAAAAATATTATTGGTAGAATGAAAAGAAATGTTCAAATGAGAAGACATGAGGGAAGTTTCAGAGTTCAGAAACAGAAGGAACAATTTTATATTCTGGCCAGCCATTTAAGTATATGGATGTATCATTAAATGATGGCAAAGTCTTACCCAGAGATATTTTTTTCATTTAATCAACATAAAAATGAGTATTTAAGCATTGAGAATACATGACATGACTTAGGAGTGTTTGTTATTTTAAAAAGATAGGAATGATTGAGTCATTATTGCTAAAACTATGCTGCCAGTAGTTATAGTAGTTACTTGGGGGGGGCGGGGCTCCACCCGCAGGGCCCCCCTGGCCTCCACAGATGAGAATAAGTCTACCAAGACATGATCTGCTTGGGGAGGAAAGGTGGCAGATCCCTCAAAGGAGAAGGGCCAAGAGCCTTTTCCTCAAAGGGCTTTAATAATTGGGTCATTTTGCAAGGGAATACAGGCTCATTAATCATTGTCAGGCAGTAAGGATCAAACAATAGATAACATACAAAGAACTCTGAGGGCCTATTTTGAGTCAGGGTCAGAGAGCTAAAGAGCAATAAAACTTTGAGGAACAAACTCACTTCTTGCTTGGACCCTTATTTAATTGAGAGCATTCTAAACAAAGAAGGTTTCACAGGATTTTACATATTCTTTCTTAGGCCTGATTGCCCTAGGGAACCCGCCCTTTCCAGCACAAGGCTACACCCACCACCAGCATTGTTTCAGGCTTAAGGCAGTGAGTGTCTGAGGCTTAAGTCAGGCAGGGCGAGCAAGGCAGCCAAGAGATTATGAGGCTTCTTGCAGACAGAATGAGGACTCAGGCTATGTCAAAGCTGAGTGTCCATCACCCCTTTTTGCTATAGCCCCCCAGGTCCTTCCTTGAGGCCTCCATATGATCGTGCCTGGCTTAGGTCATTCCCCCCTTGGGGAATCTTACCCATCATTGGCTAACTGATCAAGCATTGGGGCCCAGTTATGGATGAAGTAAAAGGAGCAGAAGTGGCACCCCTGCCAGGGAGACAAGCCTTGTCTCCTTAGTGGTCCACAGTCCGAAGGTCGTTCACTCAGCCTTAGCCATGGGGGCTGGGGTTGGGGCAGGGGGAGGGTTACAGCTCCTGAAACCAAGCAGGGTGGTTCCCCAAACAGTCACTAGTTACATATGATTACTTTCTTTAACTTAACTAAGGTGAAGTAAAATTTTAAAAATGATTTCCTCAGATGTACT
>PVKU01014901.1:0-20676 GCA_004027475.1 Anoura caudifer | reverse complement strand
GGGGCGGAGGGACGGGATGGGAGTAGAAAACAGAAGACTGTATAAGAACAACAATTAAAATAAAATTTAATAAAAAAAAAAAAAGAAATTGTGATCTGTGAAATGGATCTAAGCATATTGTCTCCCCCAAGCAGAAGGATTCAGGGACGGAGACTTCTGGGGAACAGCAGCGACGGAGCACCGTGAGCTGCTGTGCCCTGAGTGGGTAGACCACAACAACTCGCTTCCTGCAGGTCAGACCCTAAGGAAGGAAGTCTTAAATGAAAAGCCAGGTCTTGTTCTTCAATTCTTGCTGAATCAACTCAACAAAAAAGCAGAATTTTACAAAGAAAAAAATAAATAACCATGGACTTAGATTTCTGAAAAAATTGAGACTAAGTATCCAATACAGTAGTCCTCCCTCATTCATGGTTTCCCTTCACCTGGTTTTGGTTTCAGTTTCAGTTACCCACAGTCAAACGAGGTCCAAAAATATGGAATGGAAAATTCCAGAAATAGAAAATTTGTAAGTTTTAAATTGCATACCATTCTGAGTACTTCATCTCATCACTAGGCATTGTACCATCTCACATCTTTACAAGAAGAAGCATGAGTACAGTGCAACGAGATATTTAGAGAGAGAGAGCCCACATTCATAGAACTTTTATAATAGTATATTATTTTGTGTTCTATTTTATTATTAGTTATTAGTGTTAATCTCCTACTGTGGCTGATTTATAAATTAAACTTTATCATAGGTGTGTATATACAGGAAATAACATAATACATATTGGGTTCAGTACCATCCTCAGTTTCAGGCATCCACTGGTGGTCTTGGAACACACCCCTGTGGTAATGGGGGGCTTACTCCATAAGGCAATTAGTGGGTTTAACTGTGTTAAGTGTATCAGACTATTACTAACCATGGAGGTGCTACTTGTCACTACTTTTCTGCAATGTATCTTTGAAAACAGAATTTTTTATTATGCTGAAAACAAAAAGGATAGACTTGATGAAAACATATGACAATGTTTGCTATACTACACAGTTTATTAAAACACACTTCTAATTTTTTAAAAGTTGATGTTGTGCATGTCATTATTTATAAGAAAAAATTTACCTGTAAGAAGCAGTATTGTTCAGTGACATCAGAGTAAGCTCTGGAGCTAGGCAGATCTGGGTTCATATTCTGACTTAGCACTTCCTGGCCTTGGTCAGCACACAGTGTCTTCCTTGCAAAATGTGGATAATAGCATTGACCTTGAGTCTTACAGGAGTCTGTGCTTTATTAAGCAATAGGTGCATAGAGAGCCCTTGATATTGCCCAGCTCAATATTTTTCTTGTTTTTGTTCTAAATAAAATAAAAGCATTTGGACCTAATTTTAATTGTTAATGATAACAAATAATTTTTTTGTGAAATCTTGCTTGTTGTTGTTTACTTTAATCTAGGCACGCATGATATTGTGTCATCTCTCCCTCTTGGTGTTCTGCCAAGAAAATAGAATTTAAAAAATATTCAATGTGTGTTTTGATAACAACCCTCTAATTAGATAGTGACTTAAACAGTCTATGGTTGTGGATCAGGTCACACCTAATGGAGTTGCTGGCTTTTCCTGGGTAGCACTAGCAATCCCCCTGGACCAGAGGTCCCTGGCTGCAGCCACTTGGGTTTGTCATTAACCCTTCATGCCCTGTACTTGGGCTCCATGTGCCACAGCTGTGGGCCTTCACAGAGCAGTGCTGCGTTATGCTGGCTTTTCTTTCCCAGACTTTCCAAGTTTCCCTGAAGAAATCTTGTCTTGGCCAACATGTCCTCACCTCTGTTCTTGAACAATCCATTTTTTGACTCAAGTATAAAATAAGACTATAATATAATCCTGCCCACATTATGCCATTTTGTCCTCCAGAACATCGTAAGACATTTTGTCAAACCCATGCACAGCAAAGTTGCCTAGACTAGAAGTCTGGAAAGGGCACTGGCTCAGCTCAGAATGCTTGTTTGTGCTATTGTCTCCCTCCCCTATCAGACAGTGAGAGCCAGTGTGGTAAAAACCATGTCTGTTTTAATCGCAATCCTAGAGATAAGATAAATAATTTTTTTAGTAATTTACAGACTGACAAACTGAACCCATCTATTTCTGAGTGATGACTAACTACTTCTTCTACATGCTCCCATGATTGTCTTTCAATAATTTTTTTCTAGAAAAATGTCCATGATCAATGTGACAGTTGCCACCATGATGTGGAGCCCACCTCTGACTTCTGCAGCCTGACACTTCCCTGCTAATATCAGGCCTGGAAAAAGAGCCAGACATGGGTAGCATGTCTGACCACAGCCAGGGGAATGCAGGATAGCGTTGTTTTTGTAAGGCAATCTAAGCAAAGCTAAAACCAGATACAAATAATGTTACCTTGGAACTAAGGGGATGAGGAATCTACTCATCTAAGCTCTTCTAAAAACAATGGTTTGTTCTAGTTTTAATATTCCAGGCTCCAGCATTTCTGAGATGGTTGAGGTGGTATCATACAAAAGCTGTATTTGTTCCTCTGGAGAGGATGTTTTTAAACTAAATTCTTTACCAAACATGAGGCGAGGCAAGGGTGGATTCTGGGAACCAATGCCACTTGATGAAGCGTTGTTCTTTGGTTTATAAGGTCACCCACATACCCCCTTCACCAGAGGACTTTGTAGCAGCACTGACTTTAAATTATTGGAAAAGACTAGGGTAGCCATTCATTGCAGTTGGCACTTCCACCCACTCAGAGTACCAGAGAATGTGGTGAGACACAAAGAATAAAACTGTTCTGGCTGGCTAAATGGAGTATGGAGAAGAGAGGGGAATTGGTGCTTCTTCTGAGAGGCATCAGATGTGACCATCTCCTCAGGGCTGCTGCTGAAATATCCAAGGGAGATGGCTTCTCAGAAACAACTAATAGCCCAGGACAGAATTTGCAGCAATGGACGTGGAGACTTGGAGCAGGCAAGAGACTTCCTCAAGGTCAACAGAGTGACCTATTTCTGTGGCCAGGAAAACGCACCACTCAAATCTCCTGCTATGGAAGACTGATATCCCCAGCTGTTGCCCCCCTGGACCGACCATGCTTACCCCGAGCTGTTCCAGGGTACTACAGTAGGCTCGTACTGTGAGAGGCAGACTCCTCTAGGGATAACTTTGCATCACAGACTCCTCATAGCCTTGAATTTTTCTTGAAACTCCACTGTACTCTGAGGCTCTTCTTACCCTCTCTCCTTCCACAGGTGACAGATCTCTACTGCAGCCTGAAAGCTCTCCTTGCCTTTCCTGCTCTATCCTCCAAGAAATCTCTTGCATATCTAATCTCGGTGTCTGTTCCTTGGCAGACCCAAACTAATGTATTTAGCAGCTCCTTGTCCAGTCAGCTGAGCAGTGTTACTCATAAAAAACAAGACAGATCATACATAAAAATGGACTGTCTGGATCCAGGTGAGAAGAAAGAACAAATATATTTCTAATTCCCTAGAAAAGTCCAGAGAGCTTGTAATTTTGTTCCCCCCCCCATTAGACAATTAAAAAATACTTGTGTCTCTTGTAACTTATTTGTAAGATAAGTCTGTGGAGGACATGGACTCAGTGGCTCCCATAGCCCTCAAAGGCAGGAGTATGGAAGGCAGGGAAAACCAGACAGTTCTTGATAAGCTCCACTCTCTGTGGGTAATTCCATGTCCTCACAGGCTGTGGAGGTAAATGATCCCAGGACATGATGGTCCTCTCATCCTGCAAGGTCAGCACTGCTGGGTGTGCAGGTGTTAGGCAAAGAAGAACAAGAGATCAAAGATGAGGAGAACTATGGTCCCCTGAATTCAGAAGGTAGGCAAAGGAAGGGCTTGACTTCTAACATATGGCATTCAAGGAGTGAACAGACATCCAGGTTTATCTATTCCAAAAGCAGCTGGGAAAAGATATGCAAAGCTGAATGTTTCCCTTTACAATAACAAAATTCCTTCTCCATGAGTTTTTCCTTCCTTTGGGGTTCTCCTGAACCACCCCCATGGCCACCATTGCACTCAGCCCCCAGGAGAAAGCAGCATCTTCCTTCCCTTCTTTACCTGCAGTAGTGCACTGGGCTGGCATCTACTCAGTGATGAGAGCTGACTGTTGCCTTTCCCAACTTTGCCCTCAGTGACTTCACATTGCCAGCTTGAAGTTGGCCAGGGTGGGAGTATTTACACCATAGAAATCAGCAAATGCTACAAATCAGAACCTGCCCCCAAATGGGTTGCTAAATATTTACCAGCATTTACCAATAACTGACTAAGAGTACAATAAGGACAGGGAGAGTATGTGGAACCTTAAATAGGGTGGTTAGGGAAGACCTTGATGTTAAGGTGGCATTTGGGCAAAGACTAGAAAGAGATGAGAAAACAAGCCATGCAGATGTTTGAGGGAAGAGCACTCTTGTCACAGGAAAGAGCAAATAAATGCAAATTACCTGATGCAGGACTGTACTTGCTTTTCAAGAGACAGCAAAAAAGGCCAGTGTGGCTGGAACAGAGTGAATGCAGGACAGAGAGGTAGGGAATGAGGTCAGAAATGGATGATGGGGGACAGACAAACAGTGGAAGGGTTTTTAGGTGATTATAGGAATTCAACTTTTACTTTGAGAAAAATGGTGAGCCATGGGAGGGTATAAAGCAGTAAAATGAGATGAGTATGACTTAGATTTTTAAAGGATTACTTCTTTTAAAAGGGATCCTTTGTGAAGAATAGATGGCAAAGGGCCAAGGCAGCTGCAGAAAGACCCGTTAAGAGGCTATTACAGCAATCAAGGTGAAACAGGATGGTGACTAGGACCAGAGGGCTAGTGGTGGAGAGGAGTGAGAAGTGGTCATATTCTGGACATAAATGAAGTAGAATTGTTGTTAGCAAGTAGCTTTCAGCTGAATAACAGAAAGACCTTTCTAACGGAGTTTTTATAATCTCCAGTGAAATGTTACACTTTCCGTGCCTGGCAATAATCAGGAAGAAGCCTGAGAGCCACCCAGCAGAGATGCCATAGGAGAGTTTTTTATGCTGGGAGAAGCTTACACCCACTGGCCTGTAATGTGCTGGAATAGCATAGGAGCTTGGCTACACAAGAAAGTGTTTGTTATGGGATAACTGGATTGAGGCTAAGGGAGCAAATAGAGTGGATGTAGGTATTAAAATGGCTTTATTTCTATTAATGGTTTTTCTTGGATCTATAACATAATGCAATGTCATACATGTCCAAGGAAAATTAGTAACTATTACACAGGGTGGGGCAAAAGTAAATTTAAAGTTGTTTATATGAAAAATTATACAATAATTAACAAGTAATAATACAAGAATAAACTGTTTTGCATACTCACACCTGTAACACTAATTTTGTCCCACCCTGTATTATATTATATAATACATAATACCTATAATTAGATATAGTATAATATGGAATACTATATATAATATAAATTATATATAACAAAATATCTAATATATTAATACTTGAGGGTCCTGATATCATTGGGTATGTATAATATATGTGAATGTTATTTTTGACATAGGCATATCACCTCAGTTTGATAGTACAGTGGGGTGGGGTAGGTTAGCGCTGTGTCGCTCTCCGTGGTGCTGAAGCGCCAATGGTTAAGACACCGTATCCTCTCAACTGGGTGACTCATCCTTAATGGAGCGGAGGCTCCTGGGCTTGTGAACTCACAGGAGGTATAGATGGGGCGGTTTGGGGAGGTTAAAAAAAAAATAAAGACAGTATGCTCTAGAATTCAGGGTATTACAATTGGAAAGAATTTCAGGGAGTATCTAGTCCGATTCCTTAATTTTCCAACTGAGGAAATAGAAATAGAGAGCAAGCCCGTTTTTTATAACTAGCAAAGATCCAGGACCCACTGTAATCTTGGGAGGGGTACAATGAGAGAGGGCTAGCCCAGTGGGACTGTTCCTAACATTTCTGACAGACCTTTCCACCAGTTAATTCTCTCTCATCAAGGGATCTCACTTACCATCCCAGTGAAAAAGCCTCCTCAGAAACATGCTTGGGTTTGCACATGAATTTTCTTGTGCAATGAGTTTACCCCTCGTACCTCTGATCTGGACTTTATATCTGTGTCGTGGAGCTGCCGGTGTTACCCCAACTTACCAGGTCTCTGCAAATGACCTCTACTTTTTATTAATTTTGTCAAGCTTCTAATTGGGGTCTGTCATAATTTCTGAAAGATTGGGACTTGAAAGAGCTTAGGATGCATTTATGTTATTTTTGTCCATGGGTAGCTGACTTTATGCTCCATGAAGCTATAAACCTGCCATTTGGTAGAATAGGATTAATGAGACTGCAGAATAGGGGGGTAAAGCACCCAGTGATCAGTTGTGCAGATGTTCAGTAAAGTAAGAGCTCAGGCTATAATCTGGTTAATTTTCATAAATAAAAAGAAAGAACAAGAGTCTGCTGACATAGATAATCACACCGATTAAGCTGGTGGGTGCTTTCCTTGCCTGGATTATTTAGGTAAATACAGATGTGCCTAAGAGATAAGAGTTATATATGTGAAGAAGCTATATTAAATATTCATGTTAAAACTTTGTTAAATTCTAATTAAGTGTGTTTTTTAACTGGGCTGACAGACATTAATAACTACTGAACTAGTGAATTGCAAAATGCCACTGACTCCTGATCTGTAAATAGAACAAAGCCATCTGTGCAGTGGAGAGCATGAAAGTTCCTGCCTCCCCCTCCCAGAGGCTCATTGTAACCTCAGGTCTCAGATGGAGGTGGCTCAGCTGCCCTGAGCACCAACTTCATCTGGCCTCAGGGCCCCGGGGCCAAGAGCAGGTGTGGGCCACATGCCTAGTCTCCCCAGGGGCTAGGAAGAGCAGCCTGGAGGCTCAGGCTGCAGACAAAAGCAGGGAAAGAGGACTTTCCTCCCTGTTTCTGCCTGAGTCAGTTGCAGAGCTCCACAGGAGGGGAAAACTGGCTTTCTTTATTCAAGCATCCCCTACATGCCTGTGTCTGAGAGCACTTCAGATCCAGAAGGCACTTTTGTTAAAGTCTATCTCCAAGACTGAGTCTACAGGTTCTCATCAATATGCCATTTAAAGTCTGCACAGGTGAAACCAGGGAGGGTGTGTCTGGAGAACTCTCTTGATGACTCAGCTTCCCTTCCATCCCCATCCCCACAACTGTCTCACTCAGCTTCTACAGAGAGTGTCTTCCACTAAAGAAATACACTTGCCATTGCTACTCTGCTTTTCTTTCATGCTAGATCTTTAATTTTTCTTTTCTCAACAACCTACCCCTGCCCCCACCCTCCACACACACAGGAGTCAATGTATTAGTTCCTTCCTGCTTGTAATAAAATTCTCTCTTACAAATGTATTTTAGCAAATGAAGAAAACGTACTGGTGAAGACAGGGTCCTCCATCTTTTTTTATATAATCCAAAGAGAATTTCAAGAGCTGTGGTTTGCCCTTGTGGATGAACTCCTGTCTGGATGTGGAGGTTAAGAATGCAGCTAAGGCAGGGCCCTTGCCCAGGCTTTCAGATTTCTCTGGCTCAGGGTGTTTCTGATCACAGGGAGGTTTTGGTGGGGGAGATGGGAAGGCTGAGGCTAAATAAATGGTTGGAGGTGGAGGAGGCTCCAGAAGGGCTGTGTCTTGTTCCTGTAAGGGCCTCAGGAGGCCACTGTGCAGGGCCTGATCCTGTATTGCAGGCTGAAGCCAGCTTAATTGCTGGTAATTAAGGCAGGATCTATAGTTTCTGAGCATGCCTGATGGGGGAGGGGCTGGGTTTCTAGCAGTGGATGTGCTGCAGGAAAGCCGGTGGCTGCTCCACTGAGCTTGCAGCTTCACCTCTCCCAGCAGGGCCTGTTGCTAGGCAGTTTTCAGCACTAGGAGTCTTTGCAAACCTGCTCTTCAAGGATGGAGAATTGTTTTTTCAAAGGAAATTAAGATAGACAGGAAATAGTCTTTGTTGAGAGTTTACTATAGATAGATGCTAAGCACATTTAATTCTCAATGGGTGAATTTTTAATTGATGATGATAATAAAATATTAGATAATTAGTCAAGGTCTTCCATTAGCACACAATGCCAATTTAGTTCATTGGATCCTGAATTCGTGCCTTCAAGGCCCATGCTCTTTTGCAGAGGTTGCAAGCTGGCAGCCTATGAAGCTGGTCCCTTCAATGTGCCTGGTCCCCACATTGCTTTAGAATACAGAAATGTCCAATAAAATTCAGGATTTCTGATTGTCCTAAAAAAAAAAAAAAAAAAACAACAAAAAACCAACATGGTAAGATCCACCAACACTGGCCCCAGTTTTTCATGGCAACAATGAGCTGGGAGTGAGTAGCTGCTGCCCCTTCTAGAGAGGGAACTGTCTGTTTCCCTGAAGGTTTCTTTTTTTCCTCAGTTCATACTGCCTCCTCTTGCCTAACTCATAGTCCATTTCAATCACCTATGGAACTTGCCTGGCCCTTGTTGGCGTTTTGAGATTGTGACACCACCTATAGTAATGCAAAATAGAATAAAGCATAAAATAAGGATAAGAGCCAGAATCAAGGAATGAGGTAGCGAGGCCCAGTTACACAAGCAGCAAGTGTCCTTGCACTCAGCCACACACTCAGAGAGCAAAACGTTCATTGCTGAGGCCAGTTGATCCCTAGTCTCCTTTTCAGGCTCACAGATAAGCAGAGGAAAGCTGGGAGAGGTGCACGGAAACCTCAAGAAGCATTGTAGTCTGAGAGAAGCAACCGTCCTGTCTGCTTTTAACAGATTGCTTTTCATAAAGCTTTGCTGTGGCTCTGCTTTATCATCCCCGCCTGAGCTTCCAGCTGGACAGAATCCGAAAGCTAAAAGCCTGAAACTTGCAGAGAAGGTGGGCATTTGGCTGACCTAGCGGCTGCACAGCCACACCAGCCTGCTTGCTTCTGGGTAATCAGGTGGGAAATTTCATCTGAGTGTAGAGTTTCCTGCTGTATCAGTCTTCTCCAGGCCCTGCAGAGTTCAGGCCCGTTGTGTCCGCAAGGGCAACCCTGCTCCTTTTATTGAGAGTGCTCTAAAGGCACTCTCAATAAAAAGGCACTCTGAGGTGCTTTTTGGGGAGGGGAGGATAATCAAACAATTTAATGGTTTTCCTTAACCAGAAGAATCAGCCACTGTGGTCAAGGCATGAACCATCCTGAGGTGGTTCACTGTTGCAGTTCAGATTTTGAATTCCTTAGAGTAAGAAGAGAATGATCTCACATCAATACCCCCAGGGAGGTACTATGACCACCAAGTTGAGTGCACAGAATCCAGAGGGCTTTGTCCTAGAATGTGTCTTCTGTGCATAAAAGTGGCAGTTGAGGGTGACTAGGCTTTTCCCAGCAGCTGGCATTCTCACACTTCTGTGGCCAGGAGACTGGCCTTACATGTATGTACTCTAGTCTCTTTCTCCCAGACTAGTGCATCAGGGTTCTTTACTGAAATATCTCAGTGAGGGCTGTTCTTCCAAAACCTCAACCTCGGAGGTTCCTGACTCCAATTTGGAGCAGAGGCAATATAGCAGACCCATAAGGGCAGGGTGTAGACTTACATAGCCCTGGGTTTGTGTCCTGATTCTGCCACTTGCTAGCTGGGTAGGCCTAGTGGTCACCTAACCTCCCTGAGTTATTTTCCTCATTCAAGAAATATACAATGAACCTATCTCTCATGGTTGGAATGTAATCTCTTTGAAAGAATGCAGCATATGAAAGAGCTTACAATACTTGGGCCTATAGACAGTGTTTAATAAACAGTCTTGCTTGTTCTATCCCCTGTCAACATCTCTAATT
Organism: Anoura caudifer; assembly: GCA_004027475.1. NCBI lineage: Eukaryota > Metazoa > Chordata > Mammalia > Chiroptera > Phyllostomidae > Anoura > Anoura caudifer. Next base: position 10,874 of record PVKU01014901.1, on the reverse strand, counting down.
TTGTCTCTTCCCACCCCCCTCTCTCACTCTCTGTGTTGTTTCTTTTGATAAGAACATTCTTTCCCACCTTCACCCTACACTCACCTACCTCCCTCTTCTTCCCCCTCTTCACACTGCCTTTCCTCGCTTCCAGACTTGATCAGGTCCGTAGACTGAACCTTTTTAAACCAACTTGCACTTTCTCTTCGTAGTGCTTCTTGCTCCTCATGAGATAGTGCTGCTCTCTGTCTCTCCCACTACATTTAAAACAGAGTCAGAGCCAGGTCCAGCTGTTTTACCCACTCTTAGGTCTCAATTACTTGGCAAATAGAGGCCCTTAATAAATACTCATTGAATGATTAATGGATGCCAAAATTCAGCTCGAAATTTTTTTTGGTTATATAACAAATGGACAGTTAACAGTCATGTGTTAAGAGATCATTATAACCACATACAAAAATTAACTCAATGTGGATCAAAGATCTAAAGAGCTAAAACTGTAAGAGCTTTTGAAACTATAAAACTCTTAGGAGAAAATAGAAAGTTAAATTTCATAACCTTGAATTTGGCAGCGTAGTTTTACAATATGACATCAATAGCACATGAAACAAAAAGAAAAAATAGGCAAATTGGATGTCTTCAAAATTAAAAACTTTTGTGTTTCAAAGGGTATTATCAAGAAAGTAAAAAGACAACTCCCTGAAAATATTTGAAATCATCTACCTGATAAACTTATGTAAAAAATATAAAGAACTCCTACAACTCAATAATTAAAAAATAAATAAGGCAAAGGATTTGAAAAGACATTTCTCCAAAGAAGATATACAAATAGCCATTAAATATATGAAAAGATGCCCAACATCATAAGCCATCCAGGAACTGTAAATCAAAACCACCATGAAATACTACTTCACACTCACTAGGATGGCTAGAATCAAAAAGTCAGACAGATAGTGACAATCATTGGCAAGGACGTGGAGAAATCGGAACTCTCATCCACAGCTGCTGGGAGCACAAAAAGGGGCAACCACTTTGAAAAGCAGTCCCTCAAAGGTTAAACATGGAGTCACCATTTGACAGCAATTCCACTTCTGGCTATGTGAGATAGGACAAGGGTCTCAAGGTCTAGGCCATTCTTACCAAATGCTATTCTTGCTAAATGCTAAAAGGTAGCACAGTAATGTTTTGCAGACCAGCTGTAGACAGGATGAGCTTGACGAGAACTGAATCCAGTAAGTGTATCCAAGTGAAATCAATGTATAATTGACCAAATAGTGTATATACACAAGGGCTAGGCCCCTTTTTTGAGAGATAGAGGTTTAGGTATGAATCCCCTGTCTCCTTTACTTTTGCAGGTAAATAAAACTACCTGCATCAACCATGTCTTGTTTTGGGATAGAGAACCCCAAGCAGTGAATCCCTGGAGTTCAGTAACAACTACATACCCAAGAGAAATTAAAATATGTGTCTACTTGCATGCAAATGTTTAGAGCAGCATTACCCTAATAGCCAAGAAGTAAAAATAATCCTGTGAATGAATAAATAAAATGTTGCATGTCTGTGCAATAAAATATTATTTGCCATAAAAAAGAACGAAGTATTGATACATGCTACAATACAAATGAACCTCGAAAACATTATGCTATGAAAGAAGCCAGATGCAAAGGACCACATATTATGTGGTTCCTATTATATGAAATTTCCAGAATAGGGAAATCCATAGGGAGAGAAAGTAGATTAGTTGTTGCCTAGGGCAGGAAAGATTGGGATTAAAAGCTAAAGGCTACAGTATTTCTTCTGGGAGTGATGAAAATGTTCTGAAATTCGTTGTGGTAATGGTTTTGCAACTCTGTGAATACACTAAAAACCATTGAATTGTACACTTTAAATGAGTGAATTTATGGTATATACATTACATTTCAAAACAGAGAGAGAGAGACCATTAACATCTCTGGATTGTTAGAGACTAGGAGGCTTGTGGAGACTCTCTCTCCCACAAGATGGGAAGACAAGCATTTATGAGACGGTGGCAGTACAAGTGGGCTGGGATCAGTGCTGCCCTGGGAAATGAGCATTGCCGTCAGAGAAGGCACAGGGCCTGGGAGGTGGGAAATCTTGCACGAGAGATATTTTAAACTCCAAGCACAGAAATTACATTCTGTGACACTTGATGGTGACACTCTTTATTTTCTAGTACCGTTGTCTGATTTTTCACATAATTTAGTCAGGTCTGCCCATCTAGAGGGACTGTTTTGGCTTTTTTTTTCTCCCCCAACTGCAAGCATGGAGCCTGATACCCAGCTGGGCGTGACCGGGCTGTGACTGGGGATGGAGCCAGAGGCAGGATTTAGAGCTTCCTGTCTGAGCTGACCTGTCTCTTCCAGTCCTGACTGTATCTCCAAGGGTTTCCGTTTTGTGAACAGTTTTCCTATGCTTTCACTCGTTAGCCTCCCCCACAGCAGCAGCCTGGGAGGGCAAAGGATCACGCTAGTGTTACTGTCTTGAAGTAACTGGAGAACAGGAAGAGAAGGGAGTCTGGTCTTACTGGAAGGTCACCTAGGGGGCAAGCACCTGGCTGATCAGGGATTAGCATAGATGTCACTGTCTTGCTAAACCCATAGAGCCAGGTTGTTTATCTATCTCTGAGATAGGTTTGTGGTCATTTAAGGACCAAAAAACATCAGTCTGAACCAATCTTTATTTTAGGACTAAAGTAAGTGTGTGTGTTGAGGCAGGGAGGCAGATCATGTCTTTTAAGAGAAAAAAATGTGTAAATAATGTTATTGAAAAAGTATTCATGATCCCCAATATCTGAGTCCCTTTAACATCTAGATCTTGAGATGCAGAAGGTTACCTTAAGCCAGCCTCAATGTTCCTTTGGCGAGTTTGTTCTATTTAATATATTGTTTAATGTATTTGTTCATTTAGGCCATGACTCACTGCTTCTCTGAATTCTATTTTTAGCTGTTGCTCTCAGTTGGATTTTTCCACATATCAGATGCTCAACTACGTGTCTAAGGGAACAATATCTGCCTTGGGGATGAAAAACTGACCATATAGTTTTATTGTTTATAAATTGTAAAAATGTCTTTCATCTCCCCTGAAACTTGTTAAGATTGAGGCACCATGATACAGAGAGTATATGATGAAATATATATTGTTTTAAGTATTTTATAAGGTATAACACTGAGATACCCAGAGGAAGATGGGGCCTACCTACCTGTATGCTATTGTCTAATACTAGAACATCTGACACCTGACCCCCTCCTTAGAAAGAAACCTGGTAGTGATATGGACAGGGAGCGATCAATCAAACGTGCCAGTATAGCAGAGGATTGAGGTTGTGAAAAGCTGAAAAGACTTCAGAGAGAAGCAGAGGCTAGGATGGAGGGTGGCAAACAGAACAGATCCAGAGAAGGGCAATCAGGCCCGAAGAAGACAGTACTAACTTGAACTAGGAGAGAAGGAACCTCAGGACAAAAGGATGATAATGGAGACTAACCAAGATGGTGAGTCAGCCCTGGCTGGTGTGGCTCAGTTGGTTGGAATGTTGTCCTGTAAAGTAAAAGGTCATGGGTTTGATTCCTGGTCAGAGCACACGCCTAGGTTACAGCTTGGTCCCCAGTTTGGGGCACGTACAAGAGGCTACCAATCCATATTTCTCTACCTCTCTCTCCCAGCCCTTCCCCCTCTCTAAAATCAATAAGTATGTCCTCAGATGAGAATAAAAAAAAGACAAAAAAGATAGTGAACCACATGATTGTCAAGAAATAACCACTTCTTACCTTTATTTTTTTCTGAGTTTATAACTGATGTATGCATACATTTATGGGTAAATGCATAGAAAAGTTGTGGAATGATACCTACCAACTGACAACAAATTCTGAGGAGGATAAATTGAATGGGGGTTGGGGAAAGTGGGATGATTGTTTTTTACTCTAAATACCTCTGTGTTGTTTTTTTTTTTTTAATAACAAAATGTTTTCATATATACCTTATGTAATTAAATAAAAAATTAATAAGACAAAGGGAAGGGGATACAACACTATGTGTACCCATTGTTAAAAAAATTAGAATCATGTAACTAAAAGAAAACAAAAACCATCTGTAACCCTTCCACTCAGAGATAACTGTACCAGGGAAGCATTTCTCACTCGAACTCGGAATGGTAGATTTGGAGTCTAGGCAGAAAAATTCTCCACTGTTAGAGAAAAGGGCACTGCACCAATAGGCTTAGGGACAAGGGGCCAGAAGTGAGATTCATGCTAAGGCCTGAGTGAATGTAACCATCAGCTAAGTCAGAAAGAAGCAAGCCGCTGGTCAGGAAGTGGGTTGTGGCCAGAGGTCAGAGATCAGGGGTTAGAGGAAACAGCACCAGCAAAAGGGGCTTGGGGACTCAGATACTAGAGTCAGGCACCCATCCTTAGTCCTGTTTTCATTCTGTGGCCATAAATGATAATGTCCTCAGCAAGAGGTCCAGCATAATAGTCAGATCTTGCCCATACTGGATGCCAAAATTACATACAGAGTTAACACTACCACACAGGGAGCTGACCCTAGGCCTTTGGTGGAAATAGTGCTGACAGGGAGCTTCTGAAGAGAGGGGTCAACAGCCTTAGTGGTCAGTCTCAGATAAAGGAGGAGAGGCCTATGACTGAAAGAAGAGTGACTTAGAGAGACTCTAGAAGACTCCAGAAGCAATGGGGATGCTATTGGCATTGGGATAGCCCTTCCTTGTATGGACTGTCCATGCATTGCAAGAGGTTGGTCACCCCTGTGCTTTTTTCATGAAAGATGCCCTGGTTAGAAGATGACCCAAAACACCATCACACATCCAAACAGCTCTATGGTCTCAGTACATTCCCTTATTTGGAAAGCACTGGATCGACTGTCCAACCAAAGGAACATCATTGGGATGTAAACACCCCCACTCATTCTCTCCTGCTATAGGAAGCTGAACTGTGGCTTCACATAATGCTGTCTGGGTCCCAGAGATGGGGTTTACTAGATGGGTTCTAAGGAAGAAGAGAAATAGGGGAAAGACATGAAACCAAGATGCACAGGTGGTAGGAGAAACACCCTCACTCCAACCTCTGAGGGAGAGAGCTAAAAGCCCCCTGACCTGAGCAGAGGCAAAAACCACCAGTTGTGAATCAAGACATCCATGTCAGTCCTTTGGACTTTAGGACTTTAACTTTGGCTGTTATACATTTTTTTAAGGAGGCTGAGGAAGACAGTCAGTTGTTTGATCTACTGTGAACAATTAAAGAAATATGCTCTTAATCCATCGGTGCCTTAAACACCTCTTGAGATAGAGCCTGTCACATCAATAAGATGTGACACTTGTCAATCTCAGCATCTCTCTAGATTTAACCACTTGGAGGGAAAGAAAACATTCATCTTACAAAGGCTATAGATAGTAATATTCCAATACACCTTGGTTCTAGTTTTAGATGCACATTTCTAGGCTTCTCAATAACTGAACAACAACACAGTGCTTGCAATGTTAAATCAAGAAATCAGTCTCATTTAAAGCAGAAAATGCATTGTATTTCTGAATTTGCTCATATTCATTCTCATAAGCCAGTTAATTGCTTGGGAATATGAGTATGTATGTGTTCATTCCCTCCCCCCACCCCTTAATGCTCTTCTATACAAAACTGCTCAAAGACTAAATACCCAGCTCAAAACACAAAATTTCTTGAGGTATAAACAGTAAAGCCTACCATGGCAGATTGTGAGTGCAGGATCTTGGGGGGGGGTGGAAACCCCCAGATACTCTAGCCCTTGGAGGCTTCTAGTCTAATTGGAAAGGAGCCCCCACATTCTCCCACCCCTTTATAGAGAAACAGGCAAATCAGCAAGGGTGTCTGAGAAGCTCTCATTTCCTCCGTTCCTTGGGGTCCCCATCAGCTGTGGATGTTGCTCTGCATCCTCAGCTCAGAGGCCAAGGATCAAAGCAGCAGCAACAGAGAACTTGTATGAATGGTAACTCCATGCCTGGCATCACACCGAACACTTCACAGATGTTATTTTATTTAATCATCACAACTCGGTGGGTAGGTGGGTCCTACCCATCTACAGATGGGACCCTGAGAGATGCCAACGGAGGTCTTCAGAATGCCCACCCTCTAAAAGTTTCTGACTGAGAGACAAAGATACAAACAACAACAGCCACAAACTTCCTCTGGGAAGCTCTGCCATAGAGGTAAATAAAGGGCCTGGGTCAGGGGCTGACACGGTGGCCCCACGCCCCAAGCCAAGGTGCTATCCAGCATTCATTTTTCCAATACTCTTCCCCAGGCAGGTTTGCTGTGCAATTTTTGTTGATGCTGTTGTTGAGGGTTACCTAAGCCACCCCAAATGAACAGGAAAAACTGGCTCCCTTCGCCTGTTCCCTCTTTGCTTAATCAGCATCTTCTCCTGGATGCTGGGAGCAGCTGGGGTTAGTGAGCTGGAACCCAAGCGGATCGATACCATGTGTGGTTGAGGACGTCGTTAGCAGAGTACTAACGCTCAGTGCAGATCCATCCGGTATGTCAGTCGTAGTGTAGAGGTTAAGTAGACTTTGTCTAATGTCAGCAGGAGGGTCACCTTACTAGAACATGGGACATTATTCTGTATCACCCAATACAGCTATAGAGATGGTAAACTATGGTATTTAAAATTTGGAATAGTGCTTTGTATGCAGTGTTGCATAAATAATAAAAATGCCACTGCTCAATATATACATTAAACATATATAACATACATGTGAGTATATATATTTCAAACTTTAGACAATATGTCCTCCAATCACGTTGCATGTAAAATATCTTTTAAAAATTAAATGCAGTTTTCCTTGTATAGGAAGAGCATGCTGTAAGATATCCAGATGCCAAATTCTTTTGCAAAGTGAAAAATACGATAGTAATGTAATATCACTTACTTGTTTTGCAACATCAATTTTTGTCATTAGGTTTTTTATTTTTGGTTATCATTTTCTTAAATGAGGGAGGAGTGCTATTGCAATTAATAATGACTTAAGCAAACTTGGATTCCTCTTCCTGATGTTGCTGCCACCCCCCCCCCCCCATTCAGGGCGACCCTTCGTGGTGGCGAGCAGAGTGGAGGGTTATGCTACACACACTGTCTTCCTTAAATTGTACAGGGAGGCATGACTCTTTGCTTGAGGTTAAAATTTTCTGTGGCCCTTTAAGAGCCATGAATAAAACAGGAACGCATGCTCACTGAAAATGGAAAACTAATACATTTTTTTCCTGCTGGAGTATTTGCAGGAATATCTCTCCTCAAAATTAGAGATGGTTCACCAAATTTTGCTAGCTGAGGTCATTTACGCAAAAATAATAACTACCTTATAGGCCATAGATTCTGTCCCCCATTAAGGACCTTACATTTTTAAGAAAACTCCCATACCAATGCAAATGCACAAACAGAGACATTTTGTCAGATGTCTAGTCACACAGATAAAATTGTCCTGCTTGTCATTTTTCTCACCTGCATCCTTAATAGGGAAAGAGGAATGTTCAGTACCCGTTGCCAAAGGCAACCCTAGGTCCTGGAGCACAATGCTGCAAAGAAATGAAAATCCTTTCAAAGCCAACAAATAAAGATGAATCCCCAACTATTGGGAAAGATAGTATTATCTGGCTACCCCAAGACTAGAGAATTTACCCAAAGTCCCCCATAAGCCAGAAGGCTGGAGTCAGGGGGATTGCAGAAGTCATTGACCCTTAAAGAGAGTCCACAATCTGAACTCCTTGCTGAGCTACTCAACAGAAAGTGCTGCGGAAAGCCAAAACGCTGAAGCAGCCCTGCACAATTCCGGAATAAGAAGGTAGAACTAACGCTAGTGTGTAATGCTTATTTATGTAACGGCTGTCTTTCCGGGGCGTGGCTGATCAGAGGTGCGCTCCAGCCTGGTTACCTTGTTATATTGGCTTTCTGTTGTATTCATTTAAAACAGCTTTCCAAAGAAACTACGAGACCTCGAGACACCTTGGAACTGTGGCAATGCACATAAATATTTAGGGACCATAACAACACAGATAATGATATGCTTCTGACGTCTTTCTCAAATACATGTGAAAGTGCTTAGTTTATAATGAAAGACTACTAAGGTATAAGATTAATGATTATATAATATGTTATATATAACATGTTATAGAGATATATTTAAATCTCTCATATATAGTAAGTATTCTACCTTACAAGAAAATGTAAGATGTAATAAGAAAGAATAATAAGATGTTATTCCCTATATTGCTGCTATTTACTGAAAGGGACTGTTCCATGCAGGAGATCACCTTGTTAGAGACTGGAGTTGGAAGGAATTCTGGGACAGACACAACAGAAAGGCAAAGACTGTGCCTCCATGATGATCCCAACCTAATTTGGACTGTTCAGAAAATCTGCATATCTCTAGAGCCAGTTCACCCTGTTTGAGCTGGCTCGCCTAGCTTCACTGTCCAGACAAGCCAGAGCTCTGCCATGTTTACTCGGACACTAGACTTCTGTGCCTGCGGACCCAGGCTGGGTGCTGTCTGCAGGGTACCAGTTCCATTGCCCTGGGAGAGCTGGGGCACTCAAAATACAAAGTAGTTGTGAAGAGATGGTGATCTTAAAATTACTGCTGCCAGTTTTCTTAGAGGGCCAAGTTTCTTTAAAAAGGGCCAGTTTTCTTTAAAAAGTCCAAACAACCATCTCCCTTTCTGGTTGGGTGCCTGTCTGCACGTGAGCAAGGACAAGAAACCCATCCTTGACCACGTCTTCACTTTTCTCAGGGGGAAAAAGTAACTTGCAGCCGGTAAAGCTGATGGCAGCAACCGCCTGCCTTTCAGGAGATGCTGTGACTGTAACCCAGCATGTTCTCATTGCATGTGTTGCGTGGGTCCCTAAATGCTTTCCAGGTACCGCGCTCTCCACTGCTGCTGCAGAAGAGGAAGAGGATCCCTGCCTCGGGCGAGGAGCCTCAAGGAAGGGGAGCCGGTCATCAAATGACGCGGAAGAGTGAGGCGTGACTTGAGTCGATGTATTTTCCCATAACCTTTTTATTTTAAATCAAGATGATTTATTCATCTTATTTTCATTGAACGTAAGAGATTCTTTAGCCCATCCTCACCTTCCCGTGACCTTGGCTTTTATGGTGTGATAACTGTGTCGATTACAGTCATGTTGGATACAAATCAACTCTGGAATAACCTAGAGGACAGCCTGTCGGAGAGCTGCAGATAAACAAGGAGGGCTGCGTCTGTTAAGTGCGGGGAGGGGCTCCCGCAGGAGTTATGGCCTGCGTGGTGGGGGCAACCTTGCCGAGAGCGGAGGGCCGATCAGAGCAGCACAAGCATCCTCTTGCCGGCTTTTCCATTCAGTTTCGGTCTGCCCTTGGGAAAATAAAATGTGATCCCATCCTTGATGTAACTGGTTTCTTCCAAGGCAAAGCTCCTAAGAACTTTTTACACTCTGCTTCTTCCTCAAGCATACTAATCATAGCTCCCCGTTTTTGAGCATTTTCTCTGTGCCATAAATGACTATGCATTTTATAGACATTGATTATCTCATTTACTCTTCGCAACTGCCCTGGGACATGGATTATTTTCCCCTCCCTTCACCAGTGAGCAGTCCGAAGTACGGAAATGGAAGGATTTGCTCAAGCAGTGGCTGGGACACGAACAGAAGCATGATGCTCATGTTATGCAGAATATTGGAACTTTTCTTTTTTCTCCTTCAACCTTCACTTCCCACCTCCCCCCAAGGCCTTGCCTGGATCTTCAGCCTTCTCCACTTCAGTGTTTTAGGGCTGGTGCTTAAGGTGTCACTGAAAGAAATGACAAAGACCTACGGGCCTCGAACATCAGTTTCTGCGTTGGTGTTAGCATCTGGTGATCAGAGGTCTAGGTCAGCAGCTGATGCTGGGGTGCTGAGGAGAGGGAGCAGGGATTCTTTTTTTTAATTATTTTTATTGCCCAACACAGGCAACAGCTTCGAGCTTGGGAGCTCCCCTGAGATGCATCAAAATAGGGGGCCGTTTAGAAGAGCCTCGGGTCTGCAGGGGCTCCTCAGAGGACTGCTGCCTCGAAGGAGCTTTCGGCCACAGAGCCCATTTCCTCCCCCAAGCACAGGCCTGTGAGCACACCTTCTAGCTGTGGCTTCTAAGTGCCTATTTTTACCACTGTGCAGTTATTGATGGACTGAAATGTCTTTTATTTTCCATCAACATGGTCATCTTTTGCTACTTATTTAGGTGGATAAGAGGTCAGGAGAACCAAACATCACCACCGCATCCACAAAACAGAAGAGGAGCAATGATAAAGCTCTTTGATTTATCCTCAGGGAGACCATTCTCTGAACTGATAAGATGGTTGCAGTCCTGCTTTAATATTTTTGGTGGGACTTTTCAATATCAAAGATCTCAGATTTTTTTAAAAAGAGTTTATCGTTTGCATCTGCTTTGTAGAGATTTAAAATTTTGAAACAATGGTGCTCGGCATCAGGGCTACGTGAGCTGCTGCACTGGCCCCCTCCTGCCCTGTCTCCTTGGAGCGCAATGATTCCTGCCCACGAGGGCTGATCAGCCCCACTCACCGGTCCAGACCGAGTCACTCCTCAGCCCATGCTGGAGGGGGTCAGAGGGCAGCTGCCTGAGCACCGCCCTGCCCCTGCCATCTCTGGGGCAGTATGTGTGTGTGTGAGTGCATGTGTGTGAGTGAGTGTGCCCACCATTACAGGAGCTCACAAAAATGATTTGTGTATCTGGCTTGACATCTATTGCTGGTATCTTATATTATTGGGTTGGCCAAAAAGTTCATAGCACTTAGTTGTCTTTAATTTCATTTCAAACAATTTTGTTAGGTTGTATTGTGACAGCTGTCATATAAGCATGCATTTAAAAAAAC
>PVKU01014900.1:0-20651 GCA_004027475.1 Anoura caudifer | reverse complement strand
TAATTAAAAAAATAGTCATGGGGATAAAAAGCACAGCATAGGGAATTTAATCAATAATATTGTAGTAACTACAGATAGTGCTAGGTTGGTACTTGAAATATTGGGGGATCACTTTTTAATGTATATGATTGTCTAACCACCATGCTGTACACTTGAAATAATGTTGAATGTCAACTGTAATTGAAAAAAAAAAAAAGATATATTTTCAGTGTTTAACCAATCATGTATGTGAAATGTTGAAAATTAATTAATTGAGGTAATATTTTATCTACTTGTTCAAAAATTGGTGAACTCATAAACTTGACTATAGGGGAAATGTTTCATGTAAATTTTAATATTTTATGAATCTAATTATGATATCTAGAAATAAAGATGATCAATTTATATTTATTAAATTGCTACAATTATGAATACAGCAAGGGAAGCCTCCTCGGACTCCATGAGACAAACCTTTAAATAGATATTTTAAATATAGTGTGACCAGTGCTAAGTGATAGGGAATGTAGAATGCAATGAGGTATTAATACCTGGGGCAGACAGTTTAGTCTAGAAAATTCTGAGATAGCTATTAGCTTGTCCTCCATTTTATCTCAGTACAAATCACAGCACCATGAACATTGCAGATGCTTAGTAAATATTTACTAAATGAATAAATAAAGACATGCCTGCCCAGTAGTAGCTAACAGTTTAGCTGGGAGACAGTTGTCAATAATTACATGCTTGTAGTAATAATGATGCTGATGATTATTTAGTGGGTATTTCCTTTGTGGTAGAAACTCTGGTGGGTGTTTTACATCTATTATTTCTAATGTCTTAAACAATTGTGAAAGATAACCATAAACTAGTAAGTCACATTTCTATAATACATATTGTGTGCTAGTTTTTCATTTTTCTTTGGTGGAGAGTAGGGAAATTAGGGAGGAGAGAGTAAAGTGTGAGTCTCTTTTTCAGGCCAACTGTACATACTGAGCAAAGACATAGAGATGTAAGAGTGAATGGTTTGTTGATCTTTTTAAAAATTTTCTGATTTTAGAGAGAGAAGGGGGTGTAGAGAGAGAGAGATAGAGAGAGAAGGGGGAGAGAGAGACAGTGATTTGTTGTTTCGCTTATTTGTGCATTCATTGGTTGATTTTTGATTTTTGTATGTGCTCTGACCAGGAATCGAACCTGCAACCTTGGTGTATTGGGATGACACTCTTTCCACCTGAACTACCTGGCCAGAGCTTGTTCACTTTGTTTCAATGATCAAATAATTTGTAAAAGACGTTTGAAATTCAGTTTTACCGGGGACCTACAGACCCTCTGAACTTCATGTGACATGAGCCATTACTTTCCATAAAAGGTGAATTTTTTCTTAGGTTAAGTCTTACTCTTTCTCTAGTATATATTGTTATATACCATGATCTTCACTTCATTATGGCTGGAGGGGAGAAGGTCATGATTCACTCTTTGTCATGTCAGAGAAAGTATGAATGTGACATCTGTAAGAGTCACAGAGGAAAAAGGAATTATACTGCACTGAATCTTAAAATTCTTACAAAATGTTCTTTTGCATTGTTGAAGGCTCTGTCTCTTGGAAACTGCTGCTGAAATAGCTCTCAGTCTCTCTTCCCTGTTCCCTGCCACTGCTTTTATTATATTCGTATTAGAATAATGCAAAGGAGGAAAACAAGCATGTGATATCAGCTGCTGTAAAAAAATCCACTTTTATGGATTTTAAAATGTGTTTTTAAAATATGGCACACATGATTTAAGCAAGTTATTAGTCATATTAGTGCAAGGATTTGACAAATTATAGATGAAAATGAGAAGCCCCTCTAAGACAGGTTTATCGTAAAATTGTCAACACCCTCTTTAAAAAGCCCAGCTGCAGGCGACCAGAGTCTCTAAGATCACTAGCCTCAGATTGTCTGTTTTCTTCTCTACTGAAGCACTAACTTCAACCACAGGCAGTAAGTGGTAGTCAATTAAGCTCCTACTTTCAAAATTAATAGCATTATGCAGTCTGATAGTCTCATAGTCTTGGCCTATGTGTGTTCACTGTTAGGCCACTCTTACTTTCTCTTTTTCTCCAGGGAATGCATTACATTCAGCAACCAGAGCTGACCAGTGAGTCCTTCCATCTTTTCCTTTCTCTGCTAATGAGCTGCCATCCAGGCATCACCAGCATCACCGTGTGCAGACGGTGATTCTCTTCCTAGAACTAACCCCCACCAGCAGTACCTGCTTTTTGCCCTTGCCTCTGGCTTCCAGGTGTGGACACAGGTATCCACATGAAACCTAGTGGAAGTACTAAAGGGGATATAGAACTATCTGGGTTTATGCATTTGTTTTTTTAAAATTTTTTATTATTTTATTTTTTGATTACAGTTTGATTCAACACTATTTTGAGTTGGTTTCGGGTATACAGCTCAGTGGTTAGAATTCATATAGGTTATAAAGTGTTCCCTTCAATAATTCAAGTGCCCACCTGGCACCAGAGATAGTTATTAAAATATTGTTGTCTATAGTCCCTATGCTGCACCTTATATCCCCATACCTATTTTGTAGCTACCAATCTACTTCTTAACCCCTTCATCTTTTTTCACCCTGTCACCCAATACTTCTCCCCTCTGGCAACTATCAGTTTGTTTTCTGTGTCTATAACTGTGTTTCTATTTTGTTTGTTTATTTATTTAGTTCATTAGATACCACACATAAGTGAAATCACATGGTATTTATCTTTCTCCGTAGGTTCATGAATTTCTTACTTGAAATTCCTTAGACAAAAAGTGTAAATGCAACATTCAATTAGCTGCATTGTCTCCTACTACCTAGGCCATTTTGATTAAAAAGATTGAAAGACTTACATAGAACTCAAAATTTACATTATAATCAGTTTTGATCTTTATCTCAGAATACTCTTACCCCTGTTTTCTCAGACTTTTTTTCTTGTTGTCAACATACATTCATCATGTTCATGAATATCTTCACCAGAAGTTTGAATGACTGCAATAATCTAACTCAACATTCCCAAGACACTCCATCTCCATTCCCACTTCTACTTCACTGTACATATGAGTGGCAGATTCATCTTTATATATTTTTTGGGAACTTAAAAGATTTATTATATTTCTATTACATTGAATCTTACATTATATTTCTGGTAGTATGTAGCAGTGTATCAGGAAGTAAATGAAAGTCCTATATTTGGCTTCAATGACCTACTTATTCAGCTTTCTTCTTTCCTTCTCTATCACTGTATTTCCTTCATATAAAAAAATATACTTCGGCTCTGACTAGTGTGGCTCAGTAGGTTGGGTGTCATTCCACAAACCAAAAGATTGCCAGTTTGATTCCCGGTCAGAGCACTTGCTGGGTTTCTTTCATTTTTTTAAATTATATTTTATTGATTATGCTATTACAGTTGTCCCATTTCTCCCCCATCATTCCCCTCCACCCTGCACACCCCCTCCCACCCACATTCCCCCCTTTATTTCATGTCCATAGGTCATAAGTTCTTTAGCTTCTACATTTCCCACACTATTCTTGCCCTCCCCCTGTCTATTTTCTACCCACCGTCAATGCTACTTATTCTTTGCACCTATTCCCCCTCTCTCCTCCTCCCACTTCCCTGTTGCTAACCCTCCATGTTATCTTCATTTCTGTGTTTCTGCTTCTGTTCTAGCTGTTCGCTTAGTCTGCTTTTGTTTTAGGTGTGGTTGTTAATATCTGTGAGTTTGCTGTCTTTTTACTGTCCTATTTTTTATCTTCTTTTTCTTAGATAAGTCCCTTTAACATTTCATAGAATAAGGGCTTGTGATGATGAACTCCTTGAACTTGACTTTATCTGAGAAGCGCTTTATCTTCCCTTCCATTCTAAATGACAGCTTTGCTGGATAGAGCAATCTTGGATGTAGGTCCTTGCCTTTCATTACTTGGAATACCTCTTTCCAGCCCCTTCTTGCCTGGAAGGTCTCTTTTGAGAAATCAGCTGACAGTCTGATGGGAACTCCTTTGTAAGTGACTGTCCCCTTATCTTTAGCTGCTTCTAGAATTCTCTCCTTCATTTGAATCTTGGCTAATGTAATTAGGATGTGCCTTGGTGTGTTCCTCCTTGGGTCCACCTTCTTTGGAACTCTCTGAGCTTCCTGGACTTCCTGGAAGTCTATTTCCTTTGCCAGATTGGAGAAGTTCTCCTTTATTATTTGTTCAGATAAGTTTTCCACTTGTTGCTCTTCCTCTTCCCCTTCTGGCACCCTTATAATTTGGATATTGGGACGTTTAAAGATGTCCTGGAGGTTCCTAAGCCTCTCCTCATTTTTTTGAATTCTTGTTTTTTCCTTCTTTTCTGTTTGTTTGTTTCTTCTTTCTGGTCCACTCCATTGATTTGAGTCCCAGTTTTCCTCCCATCACTATTGGTTCCCTGTGTGTTTTCCTTCATTCCAGTTAGTGTAGCTTTTATTTGTTCATCTAATTTGAGACCAGAATCAACGAATTCTGTGAGCATCCTGATCACCAGTGCTTTGAACTGTGCATCTGATAGGTTGGCTATTTCTTGGTCGATTGGATGAATTGGCTCTGGGGCTTTGATCTGTTCTCCCATTTGAGCCATTTTGGGGATTTTTTTTTTTTTTGGTCTGGTTGTGTCTGTTACGTATATGAGGGGTGGAGCCTTGGGTGTTCCCCAGGGCAGGGCAGTCCAGTGGCTGGGTTGTGATGCTGTATGTGGGGGCAGGGTCCAGGAGGGAACAATGGCACTTGTTCCACTCTCTCTTGTATTTCAGTCCCTTCCGCTGCTTTCCACAAGCAAAGTGGGCCCTTCTGGTGCTGATTTCTGTGTGGGTGGGCTTTTGTACATTCTAGGGCCCTGCAGGTCTCTCCAATGAACTCTCCTATGAGGCTTGGAGTCTCTCCTGGCACCTCAACCCCCACAAGTGTTTTCAATCAGTGTTTTTAGGTTTTATTTCCCAGCTCGGGTGCCCTGGGATGTGAGGTTTGTCTCACTCCCCGTTTTCGCCTGGATTATCTGCACGTGAATGTGGGACCACCTGGT
Organism: Anoura caudifer; assembly: GCA_004027475.1. Lineage (NCBI taxonomy): Eukaryota > Metazoa > Chordata > Mammalia > Chiroptera > Phyllostomidae > Anoura > Anoura caudifer. Next base: position 15,616 of record PVKU01014900.1, on the reverse strand, counting down.
CAGCCAGCTGCCTTGCACGGCCTTGCTGGGTCTGCCTGTTGCCACCTGTGCCTGCGGTCTGCTAGCTGTCACCTGTGCGCCTGGGGTCTTCTAGGCACTGCCTGAACAGCTGGGGCTCCTGTGTGCCTGGGTCTGCCAACCTCCGCTCTTTCCTGCTGTGACTCCGCCCCTCTTACCGGTCTGGATGAATCATTGTCGGGCTTCTGTACAGTTCAATTTTCTGTTAGTTCTGGTTGTTTTCTTGTTTCTAAATCTTTGTTGTCCTTAACTTTGGTTGTGGGAGAAGACACAGTGTGTCCACCTATGCCTCCATCTTGGCTGGAAGTCCTATTTTGTGGACTTTTGAGGACTTGGGTGTATTCCTTAATATTATTTCATGCAGAATGCATCTTTAGTTTGAGAATCTGGTTTTTACATCATTCACTTCCTTTGTATCATTTTTCAGACTTCCTGGTTATTCAGATTAAGCCAATCTATCTTTTACTTCCTCTTTGAAGGCTTCCTGGTGTCCTTCAGGTTTTATAGGTCTTCCTGCTTTTAGCTTTTAAAATAGTAAATGCTGTACTACACATTTTTTGAGCATCTAATTTAAAAAATGAGAACTCAATTATTTACTGTCTTGTAATATTCTATGTTTTAATCATGTTTTCTTATTTAGACTGTAAATTCCTCAAAGGCAGAGGGTGTATATTAACACTGAATGAATAGCATCAATGACACTCTATACCATCTAAATATGAAATAGATGCTCAATAAATCCTTTTTGAATGAATAAGTACTTGATTGTAGAGGGTTTCTCAATTATTGGCAAGAGAGTTGAAAAGCTGAAAATCTGTGACATTTGTTTTGACAGATGGACTGTTTTTCAAAGAAATAATTTACTGTGCTTATTATGGACAGAAAACTTCTCAGAGTGACTTTTTTTGGTGAGAAAGGTAATAAAGTGTGCTTTTGTTTGTATTTTTCTAGTTTTAATTTCTTTTTCATGTGTTAAAAGCTGTTACTGATGACATTCACTAAAATAAATTATAAGATTGAGGGGCAGCCTAGTGCAAGATAATTTAATTAATTTTCACTCTGACTTCTAATGATTATTACTTTGTTTGAATCCTTGTTAGGCTTGTGGTCTTACCATGCCATTTAGTAGTTGGCTACATGCTGGTTTCCCCCCTCATAATTTTTACACAGAATTTCTTCACCTCATCAGGGCAGAACCTGTTTCTGCAAACACTTGTGCACCCCACTGTGCTGGCGATGTGACTGATGGGTGTTCCAATCTGAGCTTAGACACAACCGAGAAATGAACTATATACCTACAGAGAAGATTGCCAGAGGGCTAATCTTTCATTTCACATTCAATTTGCATCTCATAATAATACTTTGACCTTGCATGTGTCCATAAATGTTTACCTTTCAAATGCCTTCAAATTATAATCTTATTTCACCCACTTTGGCATTTTATCCTGCTGATTCCTAACCCTTTCTAATAACAGTGCCTCTGGTTGATTTTATAAACTACATATGACACTTGTAATTCAGTTTCTATTATCCTTTGTGTCAGAGCAGTTTTAAATAATCTTTTTATAGAAGACTTTTGCTTTTGAAAATCAAATACCATTTTCCTCAATTTTACAGTTTTGAAGGTTTTCTGTAGGTTTTAAAATATTTTTAGCACTCTATAAATTTTCTCAGCACATCCAGTGATGAGTTGTAACCCATAAAGTTCATATATCACCATCATGGAAATCACTCAACTTGTTGTACTAATAATACAAAGTTGTCATCAGTAGAAACACATCTATCTATCTATCTATCATCTATCATCTCTTATGTCCTGTGATTTCCAGGGACTGGAGGTAGAATAAATATCATCCTTGCTCATCAGTGCTACAGCCATTTCATTTCCTTCTTCCTCATTCAAAAATCTAACTCCTTTGAAGTATATACCACTTGCCACCCAGCACTACTACCAACCTCCTGATCACTCTCCCTCATTCACTAAAAAGTTTAGCTCCCAGATCATTCTTGTCTTCCTCTCTACTCCCATTACAGTCATTATTCATTGTAAAAATCTAACATGCACATGGATGACTTATCCAGCTTCCTGCCTTCTAAATTGTAAATTTCATTTCCAAAAACATGTTCTCCATCTACCTTGATAATCTACAACCATAATACATATATCCTAGACCTTGCTGCATTTAGTAATTACATCAGCTCCTGATCTTCCAATTAACCTACCTAGTACTTTCCTATGCCCAAAACATTTTGGTCTAATCAAACCTTTATATCCATTTTTACTTTTTTAGCCTCCTTCTTTTTTCTTTGCTTCCTTCACATTTATCACATGGTCCACACTTAGTTGAGTGGCTTCTGTAACGATCTCAACTTGTTTCCTTCTTTTTTCTTTATTTCCTCAACTGTCAAAATCCCAAACTTGATTTATACCAAATTATTTTTTTCCTCTGTATCTTCCCTGGAGAAGCTATTTTTTGAAAAACATATAGAATTATATGATTTTTACAATGAATAGTATTTAATATTTTTATTTGCAAATTATATTTTATTTTTATGTGAGTGAAATGTATGATCAACTTGTATTTGTGATATATTTGTATCCTTATTTTTTGAGAGCTTAACAGATGTTGTTAAATATTTGCCAGCACACTACTGCTAATATATATGCTGTATGTAGCATATCTAAAAAAAGAACTCTTCATATTCTCTTTTCACAGCTCTCCCAAGTATTGCTCCCTCAACCTTCTCCATCCTGGTAAATGATAACATTATTCAGTATGTTGGGTAATCTCCAAATCTAGTAATCATGTTTGGTTAACCCTTTTTCTTAGCCTCTATCTCCACACAATCAGTCTTGCCATTTCTACATAATAATATAAATTACTCTGCACTTCCTCTGTCATCATCTTAATCCAGGACACCATTATTCATTATCTAGACTATTAGAAATTTTCCCAAACAAGATTACATTTGTCCAGTCTTATCCCTTTACACTCTTCACTCACCCAGTGCAGTGGTTTTTCAAAATGTAAATTAGACAATGTCACTTTCTTGATTATAATATTTTGATGACTTCTTATTGCTTATCGTAAGAACTGATGCCTTACTCAGACAGATGGCCTTAGGCCACAAGACTTTTCTTCTTGATCATAGTGTACTGGGAATGACATGAAAAGTACTTCCTTTGAAGACTAGTCATCTACAAAGAATATGCAGCAAACCATTAGTGATATGGTTCTGTTGATCATGCTGAGAATAAATTAAAGTTAGAATTTGCAAATTTAGTACTTTTTTGTTGCTCAGGATGTTACTTTTCAGTTGCGTTCAATTATAACAGCAGACACTCCCTCAGTTTTGTCTTGACTTACACTTATTTTTGGTTGTCTTGCACAAGGGTGAGTTTTTCACCAGAGGTGGTGTTAGAGCACCTCACCTGTTGGGATTACTTGCACTAAGCATGCACTATGACAGAGAGCTCTAAGCAGGCACTACGACACAGATTATTGCATGTGTTTGTGTCTGAGTTAGAGAGAGAGAGAGAGAGAGAGAGAGAGAGAGAGAGAGAGAGAGAGAGAATATGAACGAGGGAACGAGGGAATGTCTCTCCAGCACAATGACCAACAAAAGCTTACATGAAGCAGATCTTGTTTACGTATTTGGCTTCTCTCAGCACTTTACCTCTCACTCTATCCCTTCTCCCCCTTTTCAAACAGAGTTTGGTCCCTTTCAAGGGCTTTTTTGCTTAACATCACTTCTATTCTTTGCCTATAGCAGAAGAATGGAACCCTCCATTCCTGTATATATCTGGTTCTTTGTCTTTTGGACTACAGTTCAAATACCACCTTCTCTAAGAGGCTTTCTCAGATGTTCGTATTTAAAATTACTTCCCTTCAAACCCACACTACTATCAATTTATTATCTAGTTTATTTCCTCTTTACTGCTTATTAAATTCTGAAATTATTTTGTTTGTTTCTCTTTGGTATGTCTGTTTCCCACACTATAATACAAGCTTTATAATACAAGCTTTACTATTCACTTTAGCGTTTCCAGTGTTTTCACCAGTGCTTGCATGGAAGAGATAATCAGTTAACAATTGTTGGTTGAGGAGATAAATGAGTGGAGAATAGCTAGTGACATTAAAGTCACAGCCCTTGGGAAAGAGTCTCCATGAAGAAATGATGATTTTTATGGGCTCCTCTGACATAATGGAAACATTCATGAGTGGGTTGCCTGCAGAGTCATAAGAGGCCTGATTACGTGGCGAGGTACATGCCTGTTACTAATCACTGACTACTTCTCAAGCACAACCAACTGCCCATGATTTCCTTTTCTTTCTTGAGCTGGTCCCAGGGACTTCATTTTTTTCTCTTCTGGTTGTGCTCCTTATCATATTATACATTGCTTTCTGTTTCTTCCAAAGCTGCTTTCAGTGTGGAAGACAATTTTATAACTCTCTACTTTAGTCCTCCCTCTAAACACACACCTATAAGTTCTGTTTATGTTGTTCGACAATCTTGGGAGTATCTGGGCAAAATTTGAAATTAGCTATGGTACACAGAGGGCAAGGAGAGGCCAGAGGAAGAGGCAGACAACTCTAGATTGGTAGGTGGCAGTTTCAATAAGCAAGGGAGCTTCCTAGGCTTTTCTTTGGTGCTACAAGATGAGCAGATCTGTGTACCCATCTGCAAGATTCTTACAAGTTTATATAGAGACCTTAAATCAGTCACATACACTGCCCAGGTATTTAGTCAGATATATTAACCAGGTAGTCTCCATAACACATTGCTCCCTAGGCTGTGTCCTTGAAGACGGTCTCCAGTGTGGGAACAGTGGGCAGAGCATACATTCCAAGGACAGAGAAGGGGGTGACAAGCCTCTGGTTGCAAGCTATAGCTTACAGGACGGCTCGTGGCTACATCTTGTCATTACCCCCTCCAAATATCCATTTTAGGGATTCCTCTATTAATTACTCAAGGAAGTCAATAGGGGATAACACAAATAAACAATATAAGCATGTTATGGAAATTAAAGAATTACACGAAGCTGCTTGGTGAAATTATAAATCTATTTCTCATGGTTCCCTTGCAAATAGGATTTTATCAAGGGGAGAATTTTATGTTAGTGGACGACTGTGAATCAGTGAGGATTCAGCCACTTTAGGTCTTCCAAGTAGAAAGATTTAATAGAGTGAGTGAAAGGTTTATAAAACCATTGGGAAGGCAGAGTAGTTAATATCAGTGAAGGTGGCATGAGCTTCCAAGTATGTTCCAGAAAATCAGGACGTTGATGCTGTCCTCTCTTCAGGAATCACTGGGAAACTCCTTCATGCTTTTGTAGTTTCCCAGACATGTCCAGGTGTCCAGGTAGGAGCTGTCAGGTAGGAACTTAAAGTAGGTGATGCCTGGAGAGCATTTTGTAAAACTTCATGCCTGCTGAAATTCATGCATCCCTTCACTACTGCCTTTGGAAGATATGGACAGTGGATTCTCTTCTACTTGCAAAATCTCACACCAAGTTACCTCACTGGCAGAACATTGTCCCCAGTTAGGGCCTGGAAACAAAGAGGTCTGGAAAAGATATCTTTTAGCCCCTAATATTCAAGGAAGAACCTAGAAGTTGGGAGGGATAAATTCTGGTGGCCAAGACAAACAAGCAATACCCCAGATGTACTAAATAAACTTCCTCTCCCCCACCTTCAGGTGAATGGGAACATTAGACCAGCAAAGTGGATTCCTTAAGATTACCATTTTCTTCTCAAGGGAATTTCTGATCAACAGGTTCTTGTTCCACTAAATATTTGATTTGGACACAATCTTTATATCTATTTTTTCCTGTTTTTCTGACAGACAGAAAAAAAATAAGAGCATTTGATGAGGCAAGGTAAAAGGGTTAAAGGGCTAAACAGAATTTTCATTGATTTTGGATAATCCTTGCTCTTTGGAGATTTAAAAATGAAGAAAATATTATTTCCTATATTACACTACTTGAAAACCTAGTTGAAGACACAAGATTAAAGCGCACAGAACAAGTTGAGAACAAATATGCTGTGTAATGATAATATGCTTGGTTTTGTAGCTTGTCTTACAGGGAAGAAAATAATAAAATGTTTGGAATAGTGGAAGAAGAATTACTGTCTGAGTCTTAAAGATCAATAGTACTTGGAGTGATGAGAGGAAGGCAGAGCATGCAAAGTGCACATATGGATGAGAGAATGATATAAATGAAGGCTGGAGCACATGGAAAAATAGTGAGAGGTTTACAAATAACTTCTTAAAATAATTTGTCTTTAAATATGTTTGGTTAAATTGAGGGGAAACAGAGTTTGTGTATTCAAAATATGTCTCTTTGGGATACTGTTTTTTAAAGCTGGTTTGAAGAAACAAAAGACTCAGGAAAAAAGGTTTGTCTTTCCCCATAATTGCCTAAAAAGAATTTAGGAAGAAGACTTGCCCTAGAAAGAAAGTTATCATTATAGATAACTATAGTTTTAATATAAACTAGCATGTGGCAGAGAGAAACCTAGCAAGGCACATTGGATCAAAGTCTTATCTGTGTCTCACTGATAAACATGCTTCAGCGAACATTTGTTTACCATCTCTATGTGAATTGCTTTCCTGCCCTTTGGAGTCCAACACTATAACCTCCCCCCACCCTCGTCCACTTTGCTCCAAAATGGCATATAAGCCTTAACTGCCCAATGTGTCCTCTGGTCTCATATTCTTATGGCACCCCTCCACATGTACATGCATATTAAACTTGGATGTTTTCTTCTGTTAATCTGTCTTATGTTAATTCGATTCCAGCCAGAAGTACTTAGAGAGGTGGGTTGATAATTAATTTTTACACCCCCACAAAATGTTGAGCATATAATTAGAAGTATAGATAACAGCTGTGAATCTTAACTATTTGAGACAATTTATAAAATTGCCAAGCTCCATCATCAGAGATTCTGATTTAGTAGGGCCAAGATGGTACCCAGGAGTCTGTATATTTATAAGCCATGAAGTGATCCTGGTCACCAGTTGGGTTGGAGAATCACTGCCCTAGGGGCACATAGTAACCATATTGTTCTGTGATCTGGAGTTATCATAAATCCCTGTAAATACCTCTACACAGGTCTTATGAATTGCCTCCACTAACTTCCATAGTCTAGCGTAGGAACTATGTAGAGAAAAGCCTTCAGTCACAAATTACGAACTTCCACCTGAACTTCTGCCCTTTCAGAAGCAAGAAGAAAGAAGTTTCTTCAGGACTAATCACCTTTGAAGATCAAAGGAAGGCAGAAAAAAGAAGAAGAAAGAAAAAAGGGTGACAAAGGGGCAGACAGAATGACAATTGTGATAGTTTCTATTCACCGTTGAAGTGAATGTTCAGTACAATGAAATAAGAGGATTAAAAAGAAACTGAAATACTGTTATTATCTCTATATGATATGTTACCTGCCTAAAAATTTCAACAGAATCAATTAATGACTGATTAGAATTTAGAAAATTCAGTAAGATAACCAGGTAAGAGTGAAATACAGAAAAATCCATTCCTTTCTGCTATATGAACTATGGCCAGTAAAAAATCTCAATACTTCCTCTGGAAGAAGAAATTCCATCAATTGGGATCATAGAAAGTAAAGTATTAACACATATTTCTTTTTTGCATTTTCCAAATGTGACCTCCTGTCTGTGGATGCATGACATTTGTCTAACTTGAAAGAATTTGACCAACTAACTACAACACAGAGGGCTGCTGTGGGAGGAGATAAGCAAAACTGTGGTATGTCTTTTTCTAGAGGAAGTTATATGTAGATAGTAATAAGTAAGTTCTAGGTTGCCAATTTATCCTCCATAACAATTACCACCTTGACAAATGACATACTTTATGGAATTTACCCAGAGTTATGCAAGTTTCATTTTAGCTATGAGTCTGCCCTTCTCTTTCCATATAGGAAAAGCATACCAAAACATTAATGAAAAATAATGATGAATAAGAGCAATGACTCAGAAATCGGAAAAGCACATCGGGGAAGAAGTAAATTACTGATAAATAATTAAGAAGACTGTTAATTTGCTCTAGTATAAATTTTAAAGACCAAGTTTCACAAAGTTTGTTACTTCATTAATAATGAATAACTTGCATTATGCCTTCACCTTTTGGAGAAACATCTGTGAGTTTTGGACGTGGAATGGGGAATGGCTGTTCTACTCAGGCGCTAGGGAGATACAAAATGCAAATCTGGCTTTTTTGCCATTTTAAAAACCATTCAATGGCTTCCTATCAGATCTACGACTTTTAACATGTCATCAGAATCTTGTCCTCTGTCCATCTCTTTGCCTTCATCTTTCACCTCTCTCACGGGGTACCCTTTGTGCTCCTGCAAGACTGTAGTCGTTGGCTGCATTTGTTATGCTGTTTCTCATTGCGGTCTTTGCTAATATTCTTCCTTTACGTAAAACATCCTCCCCAAATCTGTTTTAACTTGGTTAACTTTTCCTCATTTTAGAAATTTAGTTCAGGCATCAACTACTGCAAAATACTTTCCTTAACTTTTGCAGTGAGGTTAAATGTCCCCGTGCTTTCGCTGAACCCTGATTATACTGTTATCATTGTACTCTTCCCAGTTTATTGACATTTCTGTTTTTATCACTAAACATAAACTGTGCAAGAATAGGAGCCATGTCACATTAAATCTTAATCACTGTATTCCTTGTACTTAGTAAAATATCTGCCATATAATAGAAGCTTGAATTGAACTGGACTGTTAACAAAGTTGGAAAAATTATTTGAATGGTCAGATAGCTAGATTAGGGAGGTTGAGAATGCTAAACTCAAAATTTTGAGCTACATGGGATGGTAAGCCACATTGATTTTGTGACTTTGCACTGGGCACTTAAAACCCACTCCACTCATACTTGATTTCTTCAACTATCTTGGGAGGCAGCAATTATCAACATTTTATAGATATTATAAATAACTGATGCTTAGAGCTGGTAAGTAGCTTTCTCAGCATCTTAAAGCTGGCAAAAATGGAGTAGGGTTTAAAATTCAGATCTGTCTTTTTTTTAAAAAATATATTTTATTGATTATGTTATTACAGTTGTCCCATTTCCCTCCCTTCATCCCCCTCCACCCTGCACACCCCCTCCCACGCACATTCCCCACCTTTGGTTCATGTCCATGTGTCATAAGTTCTTTGGCTTCTACATTTCCCACACTATTCTTGCCCTCCCCCTGTCTATTTTCTACCCACCATCTATGCTACTTATTCTCTGTACCTTTTCTCCCTCTCTCCTCCTCCCACTCCCTTGTTGCTAACCCTTCATGTGATCTCCATTTCTGTGGTTCTGTTCCTGTTCTAGTGTTTGCTTAGTTGGCTTTTGTTTTAGGTGTGGTTGTTTTTTTACTGTTCATATTTTTTTATCTTCTTTTTCTTAGATAAGTCCCTTTAACATTTCATAGAATAAGGGCTTGGTGATGATAAACTCCTTGAACTTGACCTTATCTGAGAAGCACTTTATCTGCCCTTCAATTCTAAATGACAGCTTCACTGGATAGAGCAATCTTGGATGTAGGTCCCTGACTTTAATGACTTGGAATACTTCTTTCCAGCCCCTTCTTGCCTGTAAGGTCTCTTTTGAGAAATCAGCTGACAGTCTGATGGGATCTCCTTTGTAAGTGACTGTCCTCTTATCTCTAGCTGCTTCTAGAATTCTCTCCTTCATTTTAATCTTGGCTAATGTAATTAGGATGTGCCTTGGTGTGTTCCTCCTTGGGTCCAACTTCTTTGGGACTCTCTGAGCTTCCTGGACTTCCTGGAAGTCTATTTCCTTTGACACATTGGGGAAGTTCTCCTTTATTATTTTTTCAAATAAGTTTTCCACTGTTGCTCTTCCTCTTCCCTTTCTGGTACCCCTATAATTCGGGTGTTGGAATGTTTAAAGATGTCCTGGAGGTTCCTAAGCCTCTCATTTTTTGAGTTCTTGTTTCTTCCCTGTTTTCTGTTTGGTTGTTTCTTTCTTCCTTCTGGTCCACACCGTTGATTTGAGTCCCAGTTTTCTTCCCATCACTATTGGTTCCCTGTGCATTTTCCTTCATTTCATTTAGTGTAGCCTTCATTTTTTCATCTAATTTGCTACCAGAATCAACCAATTCTGTGAGCATCCTGATCACCAGTGCTTTGAACTGTGCATCTGATAGGTTGGCTATCTCTTGGTCAGTTAGATGAATTTGCTCTGGGGCTTTGATCTGTTCTCCCGTTTGAGCCATTTTGTTGATTATTTTTTGTCTGGTTGCATCTGTTATGTATGAGGGGCAGAGCCTTGGGTGTTCCTCAGGGTGGGGCAATCCAGTGGCTGGGTTGTGATGCTGTATTTGGGGGCAGGGTCAGAGAGGGAACAATGGCGCTTGCTTTGCTCTCTCCCAGATTTCAGTCCCCTCTGTGAAGCTGGGAGTCTCGCCAGCCACATCAACCCCCACAAGTGTTTTTAGTTGGTGCTTTTAGGCTGTATTTCCCTGGCACTGGGGCCCTGGTTTGTGCACTCTGTCTTGCTGCCCATTTTCACCTGGTTTATCTGCGCACGAATGTGCGACTGTGGTTAGCCGCCTTGTGCGCCTTGCTGGATCTGCTCGTTGCCTCCCTGTGCCTGGCAACTGCCACCTGTGTGCCTGGGGTGTGCCAACCACCACCTGTGCACCCAGGACCACTAGCCACTGCTTTTTCCTGCCGCAGTCCCTCTCTGCCAACTCTGCCCCTCTTACCGGTCTGGGTGAATCATGTCGGACTTCCGTACAATTCAATTTTCTATCTGTTCCCATTGTTTTTTTGGTTCTAAATTTTTGTTGTCCTTAATTTTGGTTGTGAAAGGAGGCACAGTGTGTCCACCTGTGCCTCCATCTTGGCCAGAAGTCCCCAGATCTGTCTGTTTTTAAAGTCCTATATCATGCTGAACAATATATAGGAAGTGATTGATGTAAATGGTTATTTGATGTAATCACTCATTCACTGATTCCTCACTAGAACATTTAGATCATTTTTAAGTGCTTATACACAACACAAATGAGCCTAGATTATTTCAATTCTTTGCCACTTCTTTGGCTTACTAGAATCATGCATCTATAAAGACTGCCTATGTAGCACACAGCCTAATATATTAGGTGGGATGCCATTCAAATACAGCCAGCAAATACTTCTGCCAAAGGAAATTTCAGTATTAAAAGCACCACTGAAAGCTATTGAGCTGCCTATTTGTAAGAGCTATCTGAAGTCATTTTTCTTTTCATTCTGTATCATCAGAGGTGGCTAATCCTTTAGTTCCTCTATTTTTCTTCTAGTCATTCTTCCTAGAATGGTAAGCTCACACAATGGCTGTCTGGGGTGTTATTAGCCCACCTCTGAGCTGCTCTGCTCTGATTGTGTCTTAGTGATGTCAAGAGATGGGGTGAGGGTGGGTGAATATGTAAAACTGACCTACTCACAGAGATGCTTCATCAAGCAGGGTTTATTTTAAACAGAGTGCCCCCTAAACCTGTAAGAAACATTGCATAAGCTACCATTGTTTTCTCAAATTTGGGTGAGCAAAATGAAGTTTAGGTCCTTTTATATATTCTTGTATTTCTCCTTTCATAGCATTTATTACCCTTCTGATTTGTTTTCTTAATCTCATTATTTCCTCTTTAACTATCAACCTTATAAGAACAAAAATCTTATCCATCTTTCAGTACTTATTACCAGCATTTCAGATAGTTCACAGCAGAGTAAGCACTTAAAAGAATAATCATTGAATAAATGACTAAATTATGAAAACTAAATATTGATTATTATAAAATTTTCCACATCCTTTGGAACAAATCTTGACACATACACACCCCTTCACATACCCCTGAGGTCTGTCCAGAAAATATCTAGCCATGTAATATGAAAAATAGAGACATTTTTTGAAGAAGATACAAGAAAAATTGTACATAGGACAACGACACCTCAGTCCCCTTCAAAGTAGGCACCTTGGAACCTCACACAGTTCTCCCAAACATCAGCTGTCCCATTGTATTTTCCTGAATCTCATTGATAATCTGAAATCTCCTCCCGTTCAAAGGTGATTTTATTTTTGGGAAAAGCCATAAGTCTCAGGACACCAAATTTGGGCTGAGTCACCTGGGTGATTTGATGTCTCATGAAGAAACTCTGCATGAAACGTGATGCATGAGTGAGTGTATTGTCGTGATGAAGCTGCCAATCACCAGTTGCCCATAGCTGCGGTTTTCTGAATCATCTGAATAGCTTCCACAGAGGAATGTTCAAGCTTACCACAAAGTCAGATTCAGATTTGTTGCTCTACTCGCTCAGTCATTTTGAATGTGCCAGCCACACAGTACACATGCTCACTTAGTGGTATCTACCACCCCCACTGACTAGAACAGTGAAGTTGTCATTTTTCACACAAGTGCATTCCAGTCCACTTTCCTTGCCTGCCAGGTTACATTGATGTTGTGCAAACCATTCTTGTTACATTAACCATGGTTGGACTTTTACTGGGCAGACCTTGTATATAAATCATCTGAGGGTCTTGTTAAAATGCAGAGTCATCCCTGGCCTGTGTGGTTCAGTTGGTTGGAGCACAACCAAAAGGTTCTGGGTTAGATTCTGGGTCAGGGCACATACCTGGGTTGTGGGTTTAATCCCTAGTCCATGCACATATGGGAGACAACCATTTGCTGTTTATCTCTCCATTTCTCTCTTTAAAAAAGCAATGAAAAAAAAAAGTCTTTGGGCAAGGATTGAAAGAAAGAGGCAGAGTCAGCTTCAGTAGGTCTGTGGAAGAGCCTGGAACTCCGCATTTCTAACAGGCACCTGGGTGCTGCTGCTGTGCCAGCCCTCAGACCACACTGCGAGTGGCAGCTGTCAGAGAACATCACCACTACCAGCTGCTGCGCTCGTATTGCCACTTGTCCTCCGTATTATTTATTTGCTAGCTGGCCTAGCTGGCCTTCCATCAGGAACTCATTGGTCATCTTTACACAGATTAATCTCTGTGGCTGCTCAGTTTAGAGCACACTACATGGGGACTCCCTCTGAGAAGCAACTCAATTGCAAGTGATTGCCTTAGAGTATCTGTCCTTGTGGCTTTTGATTTAGGGCTCAGATCTGAAGTCACATTTGTTTTCTTTGTGCCACTCTTTTGCTACAAACAGTGTCTCTGTGTCAGCAGACACTCACATCTAGCTTTTTACCATGTTGTCTGCTCTTTACAAGACCTTCTACAATAAATTTGTGTGCATGACATACAGAGTTATTAGGATATTGTAATCATGGTTTTTGCTTAATTTCGTTATTGTGGCCTTCAGATATGTCCAGTACTATACAATATAGGCATTGTATGGATTCCAACTGGACAAAAGAACAGTTTTTTATATACACTAGTTGAAAATGGGAAGTTCTATAGCCAGCCTCTCCCCTAACGTAGGGTATTCACTGACCACCTTCTAGTTCATTTTCTAGAAGAGAAATAACCTCTTACATCAAGAAATTCCAGCCAGGCTTCTTCTTCTTCTTCTTTGTTTAACCTTAAAAAGCATTTAAGAAATCACTTACTCTTTTTTTTCCTCCCCTAAGTATTTTCTGAGCTCTGTCACCTCTCTTTTGACAACTGCCTGTTGTATAGGCATGTATTTTCCTTATCTTTTCTACTTTGATTGATGCTTTACTTTCAAAACGTCTACCCTTTCTAAATGTATTTTATCTCATATTTCATCTTAGGCTACAGATTCATTATCTGTTGGCACATTAATCAAGACTTTTTCCTTTTGTTCTTAGGATATAATTTCATGTGTTTGAATGGCAATCCTTTTCTTCTCATGTTTAATGAGATGGGTTTTCCTGCATTCTGAGGAGTAGGTTTCTAGTCAGGGGGTCGGGTGGACCACGGAGGCTTCCCCAGTTTTATTGCTTAAGGATTTTCTCCTCTCTTGTTACCAAAAGGAATAAAAATTGTGGCCTCTGGGATTTGCCTTCTCAGCCACCCTCTGCATCCCTGTAGCTGAACTCTTAATGTTTCAGACCATTCAATTTTGATTCGGTTCCCTGCAGATTTTTTTCCCTCCATCAGTGTAGGTTTCTGTCATTTTGGAGGGGAAATTATTCTGGGCACTTCTGTGGTGTCCAAGGGTTTAGCAGCCCCAGCGCCTTCTGCTCTTTCTTCTCACTGACAACGGAGTCCACACAGCCCTGTCTGGTTGTGCTGAGATGTGTTTGCCAATTATTCCACTCAGAGTAGTGTCCTTACTCTTTTAGAGTGTTTGTTGGAAAAAAATGAAGTTTGAGGGCTCTTAACATCATCAGAATTCCCTCTACCTTTCCTTCACTATATCTGCAAAGCTGCTAAATTCACGCAGATGTGGCCCTTCTGCTCACAGTCTGTTTATTGTGGAAGGTGTCCACGCTGTCCTCAGTGTTCTCTCAGTTTTGAAGAGAGGATTTAAGGCATAACCAGTAGAACACAATCACCTGTGAAGCTTTTTAAAAATACTGATGCCTACCTCTTTCTTCCAAGATTTAATTAGTTTGAAGCAAGGCTGAGGCACCGGCATTTAAAAATGTTCTCTAGCGTGTTCTAGAATGCATCATGGCAGTTTGTATTAAAACACTGACACAGTATAAATACTTCTCTAGGTCAAATTCATCTTTAGTTTTAGTCAAAGGATGGATAGTTTGCCTAGCCAGCCTACCAGGTAGAATGGGAAAATTAGAAGTGATTCTTTTATCACGGATGAATTTCTTTTTCTCATAAAAATGTAAAAAGTAAATCCCCTATCCTCTATTTTTTCTCTTTTGCCATCAGGAAATATTTGGAAAAGGTAAGGACTTTTATCTTTATAAAATGTGGGTATAAAATTTTTCTAGTCAAAAGTAGGTCTAAACTTAACTTTTTTATTGGTAAGTGTTATATCCTGCTTTTAATTGTATTCAAAGAATTGTCAGGATCACAATTTCTTGGGGTAGAGAAGAGATATGCTTAATTCAATACTGTTCTCAAAAAAAGTACAACAAATTTTACTGCAGGAAGTTGATGCCAACTTTATGTACATTATTGATTTTTTCTTTATATAAGGAAACAAATTTTCTTAAGGTAAGATGTATATTTTTCTTTACTTAAAAATATATGACATAATGTAATGTAGGCATTTATTAAATAAAACTTTATATAAAGCAAATGACATTCATTCGATAGGTTTTTTGTGTGTATCAATTGTGTAAATACATGGTTATTTAGTATATATATGGTTTAAGAGTTGAAATGAATAATTTTCATTAAATTCAAACTGCATGTGCTTTTAGAGATGACCGAGGGTATGTGATTAGGTTGTTTCAGTTTACAAAATCACGACAGCATGGAAGTCCTAGAGGAGAACATAGGCAGGAAAATTTCAGATATTCCACAGAGTAATATTTTCACCAATATGTCCCCTAGAGCAAGGGATATAAAGGAAAGAATAAACAAATGAGACTTCATCAAATTAAAAAGCTTCCACATGGCTAAAGAAAATATCAGCAAAATGAAAAGGGAACCAACAGCATGGGAAAATATATTTGCAAATGATACCTCAGACAAG
>PVKU01014899.1:8713-20797 GCA_004027475.1 Anoura caudifer | reverse complement strand
CCCTTCCATTCTAAATGACAGCTTCGCTGGATAGAGCAATCTTGGATGTAGGTCCTTGCCTTTCATGACTTGGAATACTTCTTTCCAGCCCCTTCTTGCCTGGAAGGTCTCTTTTGAGAAATCAGCTGACAGTCTGATGGGAACTCCTTTGTAGGTGACTGTGCCCTTATCCCTTGCTGCTTCTAGAATTCTCTCCTTCATTTTAATCTTGGCTAATGTAATTCTGATGTGCCTTGGTGTGTTCCTCCTGGGTCCAACTTCCTTGGGACTCTCTGAGCTTCCTGGACTTCCTGGAAGACTATTTCCTTTGCCAGATTGGGGATGTTCTCCTTTATTATTTGTTCAAATAGCTTTTCCACTTGTTGCTCTTCCTTTTCCCCTTCTGGTACCCCTATAATTTGGATGTTGGGATGTTTCAAGATGTCCTGGAGGTTCCTAGCCTCTCCTCATTTTTTAAAATTCTTGTTTCTTCATTCTTTTCTGTTTGTTTGTTTCTTTCTTCCTTCTGGTCCACTCCATTGATTTGAGTCCCAGTTTTCCTCCCATCTTATTGGTTCCCTGTGCGTTTTTCTTCATTTCACTTATTGTAGCCTCCATTTTTTCATCTAATTTGTGAGCAAAATCAACCAATTCTGTGAGCTTCCTAATCACCAGTGCTTTGAACTGTGCATCTGATAGGTTGGCTATCTCTTGGTCACTTTGATGAATCAGCTCTGGGGCTTTGATCTGTTCTCCCATTTGAGCCATTTTTGTTTTTTGGTTTTCTTTTGGTCTGGTTCCAGCTGTTTCGTAGTGAGGGGCGGAGCCTTAGGTGTTCACCAGGGCGGGGCAACCCAGTTGCTGGGTTGTGATGCTGGATGTGGGGACGGGGTGCAAGAGGGAACATTGGCGCTTGCTCTGAGCTCTCTGGGATTCCAGTCCCTTCCACCACTTTCCCCAAGCAAATTGGGCCCTTCTGGTGCTGATTTCCATGTGGGTGGGCTTGTGTACATTCTAGGACCCTGTGGGTCTCTCTAATGAACTCTCCTGAGAAGCTGGGATTCTCTCCTGGCACCTCAACCCCCTCAAGTGTTTTCAATTGGTGCTTTTAGGCTTTATTTCCCGGTGCTGGGGCCCTGCATTGCGCAGTCTCTTTTCACCTAGTTTATCTGTGCGGGAATGTGCAACCTCGTTCAGCTGCCTTGTGCACCTCACTTGGTCTGCTTGTAGCCTTCCCATGCTCGGTAACCGCCGCCTGTGTGTCTGGAGTGTGCCAACCGCTGCCTGTGCATCTGGGACCACTAGCCACTGCTTTTTCCTGCCTCAATCCCTCTCCACTGGCTGCCGACTCCGCCCCTCTTACCAGTCTGGGTGAATCGTTGTTGGTCTTCTGTACAATTCAATTTTCTATCTGTTCTGTTGGGGGTTTTTTTGGTTCTATATTTTTGTTGTCCTTAATCTTGGTGTTGAGAGGAGACACAGTGTGTCCACCTATGCCTCCATCTTGGCCAGAAGTCAAAATTGGTATTTTTTAAAAATATATTTTATTGATTATGCTACTAGTTGTCCCATTTCCCTGGCCCCTTTATTCTCCTTTGCCCTGTACACCCTCTCCCACCTGCATTCTCTCCCCTATTAGTTCATGTCCATGGATCATACATACAAGTACTTTGGCTTCTACATTTCCTATACTATTCTTAACCTCCCCCTGTCTATTTTGTATCTAACATTTATGCTACTCATTCCCTGTACCTTTCTCCCCATTCTCCCTTCCCCTTCCCCACTGATAATCCTCCATATGATTTCCATTTCTGTGATTCTGTTCCTGTTCCAGTTGTTTGCTTAGTTTGTTTTTGTTTTTTATTTTTGTGGGGTTTTTTTTTTTTTTAGGTTTGGTTGTTGTGAGTTTGTTGTCATTTTACTGTTCATATTTTTTATCTTCCTTTTCTTAGATAAGTCTCTTTAACATTTCATATAATAAGGGCTTGGTGATGATGAACTCCTTTAACTTGACCCTATCTGGGAAGCACTTTATGTGCCCTTCCATTCTAAATGATAGCTTTGCTGGGTAGAGTAATCTTGGATGTAGGTCCTTGCCATTCATGACTTTGAATACTTCTTTCCAGACACTTCTTGTTTGCAAAGTTTCTTTTGAGAATTCAGCTGATAGTCTTATGGGAACTCCTTTGAAGGTAACTGTCTCCTTATCTCTTGCTGCTTTTAGGATTCTCTCCTTATCTTTAATCTTGGGTAATGTAATTATGATGTGCCTTGGTGTATGTTTTCTTGGATCCAACTTCCTTGGGACTCTCTGAGCTTCCTGGACTTCCTAGAAGTCTATTTCCTTTGCCAAATTGAGGAAGTTCTCCTTCATAACATTTTCAAATTAGTTTTCAATTGCTTGCTCTTCCTCTTCTCCTTCTGACACCTCTATGATTCAGATGTTGGAACGTTTAAAGTTGTCCTGGAGGTTCCTAAGCCTCACCTCAGTTTTTGTTTTTTTTTTTTAATTCTTGTTTCTTCATTTTTTCTTGGTTGACTATTTCTTCTTTCTGCTCCAAACTGTTGATTTGAGTCCCGATTTCCTTCCCTTCACTGTTGGTTCCCTATGCATTTTCCTTTATTTCACTTTGCACAGCTTTCACTTTTCCTCTACTTTGAGACCATATTCAACCATTTCTGTGAGCATCCTGATTACCAGTGTTTTGAACTGTGCCTCTGAGAGGTTGGCTATCTCTTTGTCATTTAGTTGTATTTTTTCCGGCACTTTGATCTGTTCTTTCAATTGGACCATTTTTTCGTGTGTGTGTCTTGGTGCACCTGTTATGTATAAGGGGTGGAGTCTTAAGTATTCACTAGGGCAGGGCAACCTATGTAGCTGTGCTGTGGTGCTGTATGAGGAGGAGGGGTCTGAGAGGGAACAATGAGGCCCACTCAGCTCTCTGCCAACTTCTAGTCCCCTCTGCCACTATCCACAAGCAAATTGGGCCCTTGTGGTGCTGATTTCCAGGTGGGCGGTTTTTTTGTTCATTCTAGGATCCTCCAACAAACTCTCCTGTGAGGCTGAAAGTTTCTTCCACCACCTCAACCCCCACAGGTTTTTTCAGTCAGAGGCTTTGAGGCTCTATTTTCCGGCACTATAAACCCTGGATTGCACAGTGGATCTTGCTCCCCAGTTGTTCCTCCCAGTTTATTTGCACACGAGTGTGGGACCTCCTGCTCTGTCAGCCCCCACCTCACCTGCCCTAGTCCTCTAGCCATTGCCTTGTCATGAGACCTCTGTGTCCTGGCTGCCCATCTCCTCCCCTCCTACTAGTTAGGATGAATGTTTCTTCTTTAACTCCTTGGTTGTCAGACTTCCATACAGTTTGATTTTTTCCAGCAGTTCTGTTGTTTTTTTGTTTTTAAATTTGTTGTTGTCCTTCTTTTGGTTGTGCAAGGAAGCACAGTGTATCTACCTATGCCTCCATCTTGGCCAGAAGTCAAAACAGGTATTAAAAAAGAATATAAAAGAGGGATTCAGAGTAAACCATAGGCTGTGTTTTCTGGATATTGGAGAAATTGTTAAAACAGCCAATTACTTTCAGATAATTTCAATAAATGTGTTAGGGAATAACAAGTGAAAACTTGCCTTAGTTAGAAAGAGTGCATAAGAAAAATGAATCACTGATTTTGAATCAATACCTGTGAAAGAGTTAGACTTGTGATAACCACATTTACAGAAAAACTAGTATGCTGATGTAAAGATTTACAAAATAGCTAAACTGGGGAACACTTATTTAGTAACTATTTTACAAAAGGATTCCAATTGAGCATGTTTAAATGGTGAGTTTCCCAAATACAGTTAAATATGAAAGGATATTTATTATTTTATTTGACTTAAAATTTTGTTTATAAGCAATTATAAGAAAGGCATGTCTATAACTAATGTAAATCAGAAAGCTTACATGTAAGTTGAGTGAAAATATTTCACTGTAATTAAATATAAAAATATTATAGGGATATTCATTTTTCTTAACATATGTATTTATTTCAATGAAGTTTAAGACAATATTTTTAACAATTAATACAGCCACATACAAATTGGAGTGTAATTAATTATCGAGTAAGCCTTTCCTTCACCTACTGCCATTTAACGACTTGGCAGATCTCTATTTGAGTCCTGTATTTACAGCCGTCCCATTATAGTCAGACTCCTAATTTGATTGCTCATTTTTAACTTTAATGTCTGCAGAGGTATAATTAAATTTCTGATAAGTGTTTGCTTACTTGGGACTTTCATTTTATAAACAATGCAAAGTGAGAGCATCAAAGTGCTGTGTTAAATTATAACTCAAAAGAGCAAAATTAGATGGAGTAATTCACTTATAAAGGCTTTAATATTGTTTCACAGGACTGAGTTGATACACTTCTTTCCTTGGGTTGAGAAGTAACTGAGAAATAAATCCCAGAGTTTGCTTGAATACCCTAATTCAGGCTACAACTAGTTAGAACTTTTGTTTCTTTAATTCTGTTGGATTAGTTAACTGACCAATGAATTTAAACTATGTTTGAATATTGAATTGTCTTAAAATAAATTTTAATTGGCTCTTTGACATGGCATTTACATAAATATATGATGCAACATTAAAAATATGGGAAATTTTGACATGTTTCAAATTTTTAAATTTCAAATTAATTTTTGGGAAAGATAATCCTTTTTAAATGAAGATTCTCAAGAGATATGCATACATAGTTTCAGTCTAAGTTTGAACTTATATTATCACTCAAAGATATAAATCATTTAAACATTTAATATTAATTAGGAAAAATTAGGAATATTTTATTTAACCTGTCAGCTTTGTTTTATTGAAATGTAAAATACTTTCCTTATACTAATTAAAATATTACCAGTTGGATAATATGCATATTTATCTAACAGTACAGATTTATCTAACTTGGGTAAAAATATGGTAAGATTTATAATTTTTTGAGTTCCATTTAAAAATTTATGATATTCTCATCTTATAGAAGCAATATGTGAATTTCATGAGATCACTGAATTAAGGTAACATCAATCTCATGTGAAGTTTTGCCTTTGCCGGACACATTCATATCATATTAATGAAATTCAAAACATAATTTATTGATATTAACTTAATTTCTCAGCACTGCCTTATGCTGTTATTGGGTCTGAAAGAGAAAACAAGCATATACAGGTGTATACTCATGGCAGCATGTGTTTTACAAATGGTTAAATGAGAATGTCTTATTATTTTTATATTCTATAATATCAGTATTTTCTCTCTACTGGACCAACAAAAAAGGGCAAAATACTGTTTTTTTTTTTTTAATTTATTTTTATTAATCTTCACCCAAGGATATATTCATTGATTTTAGAGGGAGGGGAAGATGGAGAGAGAAAGACAATGAGAGAGAGACACACACACAGGTCAATGGGTTACCTCTCATCGGAATGCTGACTGGGGATGGAACCCACAGCCTAGGCATGTGCCCTGACCTGGAATCAAACTCACAGAATTTCAGTGCATGGGACGAAGCTCCAACCATTGAGCCGCACCAACCAGGGCCAAAATATTGTTTTGATGCTGTAAATATTTTCTTGATAATTACTAAAATAAGTGATAATTCTTAACTTAAATAATGATGTCAACGATATATTTTGGACTTATGTTGTCTATATTTGTTTTATACAATACATTCCAGTAAATTAGTAAATAATATAATTTACTTTAAAATATAAAACGTCCCATAAGTGCTACCAATAAGGATTTCTCTCAATCATCTTTCTCCAAAATTTTAATTTGATATAAAGGATGCTTTGATTTGGGAGCTTAAAAAGCCTATTTATTCATTGTTTTTTTAAAAAATCCTCACTGGATGACATGACATGACATGGTGACAATATATATGATATATAATAATATACTAGATATGGGATGAGGGGGGAAACAAAAGTTGAACTTTTTGAAATTAATGAAGCTGCAAGAGTGTAGAAAAAGTATAGTATCTGACATTTGATTGTTACTTTATCATTTTCAAATTTGTTCCAAATATCCTAAGAATATGGGTAGCTTTCTGTGCAAATGGATAGTATAATTTCTTTAGTAGTGGGTGGTTCTTCTGTCTTTGGAAAAACCTCACTGAAAGTTTGAGTAATATAAGCTTTTATATGTAATAGTACATATTAGCAATGTGTATTATAGATATGCATGATCTAGTGGACTAGATTTCAAAACTGTAAGTTCTAATATTACCTTTCTTTGTGCAACTAGCTCAGTTTATTCTATGTATTAAATAGAATTAACTATTAATATCAAGTAGGCTAAAATATTGTAAATAATTTTGGTCATTTTGACTCTTTCTGGTTCTCTAACAGATAAAGAAAAATTATCTCACAATTTCCTTGAACAGCAAGGATATATATTTTTACAATGACATTTAAATATTACACCTTTTTGGATAATAAATGTATCTAAGAGGAATGAAATCCTATAAGGATCTATTTACTCTTTGTTCTTTAAAAGTTTATACTGTATTGTACTACAGAGTTGTTGACAGTTATATTAGTTGTTTTTTCTTTTTTAATAGTTTTTAGGACAAAAAGGCAATATAGACAATAGACACATACAGTTTTTAAAAAATCTTCATTGGTCAAGGAATTAGGAAAACTCTATTGCAGGCTGAATAATGGTCCTTGAAAGATGTCCTTGTCTTAATCCCCAAATTCTATAAATATATTTACAAAGCAATAGGGACCTTGCAGATGTACTTAAAATAAACACCCTGAAATGGAGAGATTATCCTAGTGGGCCCAATATGATCAGGTTTCTTGTAGGAGGAAGGCAGGAGAGTCGGACTGAGAGATTAGAGGATGCTGCACTGCTGGCTTTGAAGATGAAAGAGGGGGCCATGAGACAAGGGGTGGTGGTGGCCTCCATAAACTAGAAAAGACAAGAAAATGGGTTCTCCTCTAGAGCCTCCAGAAGGAACAGTCCTCCCAACAACTTGACTTGAGGACTTCCGATGTCTGGAACTTTAAGAGAATGTATTTGTATTGTTTAAGCCAGTAAGTGTGTGGCAGGGACTAATATAGGCTAAAATGTATGCTTTAGTAATTTTTTTTCCATAATGAAGTATCATAATGATCACAAAGTTCCTGGAAAACAAAAGGGAAGCCCAAAACAAAGGATGAATTAAAAAAAATTTCATTTATTTACAGAAATGATCTCTAAAATGGAGTTACCTGTAAGAATTGATGAAGATTTAAACTTTGAAACTCTGCCTTCTAAAAATAATGATGAAAAATCAAAAACATCACTAGATATTGAAGAGCTTATTCAGGAGGAAATAGACAGATCGATGGAAAATACCCTGCCAAACAGTGAGATGTTTTCAACTGATTACTCTTTGTCTTCTCAAAATTACATTGCTCAAAAAGGTAAGAAACAAGTTACTAGTTTTTAATAGAGTGATTAAGGAGAAATTAGATTCAAAAGTTACATCATATAAAGTATTAACTTATTTTTATTTATAAATCCACAGAAGATACTTCTGAGGGCCATTTTCTGAAATTTTTATTTCAGATTGGTGTTTATGATTTCATGAATTCTGCATTTTCATCAATAGTAATTCTTACAGAAGTGGTAAGTTGACCTTTTAAATCTTTTGCAATAATTTTACCAATTTTGTTAAATATAGGAGCAGCTAGAAATTATATTTCAGTGAATCTTCCCTATGTAATTACTATATAATATTTCTTTTTCCATAGATGATACAGGTAAGATTTCTCCTTAAAAATAAATAAAATAAGATTTTTATAAATAAAAATCTTATATTTATAAATAAATAAATAAGATTTTATTTATTTTTTTTAGCATTATGTGGCATTGATATTGTTAAGATTTCTTTTCCTCTTTTGGGGGGAAATGTTGATGGGGTTGTGCTTTTTTTTTAATTAAATTTATCAGGGTGACATTGGTTAATAAAATTATATAGGCTTCAGGTATACAATTCTATAATACATCATCTGTGTGTCATGTGTTCACCACCCCAAGTCAAGTCTCCTTCCATTACCATTTATTCCCCCATACCCTTTTCTACCTCCCCGTCTCCTTTCCCTCTGGTAATCACCACACTGTTTCTGTGTCTATGAGTTTTTCTTTTCCTTGCTTATCCCTTCACCTTTTTCACCCAGCCCCCTAAACTAACTCCCCGCTGACAGATGTCCGTCAATTCTCTGTCTCTATGAGTCTGTTTCCATTTTGTCTATTAGTTAATTTTCTTCACTAGATTCCACATATTTGTGAAATCATATGGTATTTAACTCGTCTTTCTCTGACTGGCTTATTTCACTTAGCATAATACTCTCTGGGTCCATCCTTCCATGCTGTTGCAAAAGGTAAGATTTCTTTATTTTTTACAGCCAAGTAGCATTCCATTGTATAAATGTACTAAAGGCTTTTTTTATCCACTCATCTGCTGCTGGGCTCTGGGGCTGCTTCCACATGTTTTTTTTTTTTTTTTTTTTTTTAAGATTTTATTTATTTTTTTAGAGAGAGGGTAAGAAAGAAAGAGAGGGAGAGAAATATCAACTGGTTTCCTCTTGCATGACCCCAGCTGGGGATATGGCCCACAACCCAGGCATGTGCCCTGCCTGGGAACTGAACCAGTGACCCTTCAACTCATAGGCTGGAGCACAATCCACTGAGCCACACCAGCCAGTGCTGACTTTTATTTTTTATAGGCAAAAATGCAAGTATCTGTGTTAGGCCTTGTGACACACATTTTCTTTCTTCCTTCTGAGCTTCTGGATCAGCTTAATTAAAATGTGTCTTGGTACTACAAGGCAAGCTTAAAAAATACATGATTGAATTTACTGTCCAACCAAGGAAATACATTGCTGCTGAGAATGAAGATGATGTGACCTCCTCCCTGCCACCATCATGGATGGTACAGTGTGAACACACAGGGCTGTGTGCATCAATGGACTGATCTAATATCCAGATCTTCTTTCTGATGTTGCTCTTCACCTGCAATTTTTATCTTATTGAAAAATTGACAACTGAACATCAATTTCTGAAAGAAATTGCTGGCCCTGAAGAAACACACCCATCTTCAGTAGTAACTGTAAGACACACCCTCACTAGGACCAGTAAGTAGGAGCTGTGTGCCTCCTCTCTGGAGCTGACGTCTGGGGTGATGTTCCCAAAACGGATACTAGATGTTGTTTTTTAAAAACGGTTGACACTATTACAGATATTCCCCAGTGCCTCCACCCTTTACCTCACTCCACCTAGAGAACACCCCCCGCGCCGCCACCATAGGCCTCTACCACATTGTTTGTGCCCATGGGCTTCACATTGAGCATGTACATTCTTTGGCTAATTTCTTCCAGTACCTTCCACTCCGCCTCCCCTCCGAGATCTGTCAGTCTGCTTCATGTGTCTATGCCTTTGATTTTATTTTGATTGTCAGTTTACTTTGTCCACTAGATTCCACATATGAGTGAGATCCTACAGTATTTTTGTCTTTCACTGACTGATTTATTTTGTTTAACATAATATTCTCTAAGTCCATCCATACTGTCACAAAAAGTAAGAGTTCCTTTTTTTATACCCACATAGTATTCCATTGTGTAAAGGTACCACATCTTTTTTTATCCACTTATCTACTGATGGGCACTTGGGCTGGTTTCAGGTCTTCGCTTTTGTAAATAACACTGCTATGAACATAGTGGTGATTAAATCCTTTCTGATTGGTGTTTCAGAATTCTTAGGATCTATTCCCAGAAGTGGGATCACTGGGTAAAATCACAGTTTCATTTTTATTTTTTTGAGGACACTCCATACTGCTTTCTGTTTTCCACTGTGGCTCCACCAGTCTGCATTCCCTTCAAAAGTGCACGAGGCTTCCCTTTCTCCACATCCTTGCCAACACTTGATGTTTGTTGATTTATTAATGGTAGCCTATCCAACAGGTGTGAGGTGATATCTCATTGTGGTTTTAATTTGCATTTCTCTGATGATTAGTGATGTTAAGCATTTTTTCATGTCTATTGGACATCTGGATGTCCTCTTTGGAGAAGTGCCTATTCAGGTCCTTATTCCATTTTTTAATTGGATTATTTGTCTTACTGGTATTGAATTCTACAGGTTCCTTACATATTCTGGAAATTAAACCCTTATAAGATGTATCATTGGCAAATATATTCACCCATAATAGTGGGTTCTCTTTTCATTTTGTTGATGGGTATTTTTTCTTTTGCTGTGCAGAAACTTTTTGGTTTGATGTAGTCCTCTTTGTTTATTTTTTTCCTTTGTTTCCCTAGGCCTTGTAGATGTATTGACAAAAAAAATATTGCTATGCAAAATATCCAAGATTTTACTGCCTCTGTTTTCTTCTAGAATTTTTATGCTTTCATGACTTAATTTAAGTTTTTTATTCATTTGGAGTTTATTCTTGTGCATGGTGTAAGTTGGTGGTCTGTTTTCATTTTTTTGTATGTACAAGTCCAATTTTCCTAGTATCATCTATTGAAGAGACTGTTTTTACTCCATCATACACTCTTACTTGCTTTGTCAAATATTAAGTGACCATAAAGTGGCGGTTGATTTCTGAGGTCTCTGTTCAGTTCCCTTGATCTGTTCTTGTGCCAGTGGCAGGCTGTTTCAATTGCGATAGCTTTGCATTGTACTATAGTTTTGCAGGTATTTGGTATTGTGATCCCTCCAGCTGTGTTCTTTCTCAAGATTGCTGAGACTATTTGGGGTCTTTTATGGTTCTATATAAATTTTTAGAATATTTATTGTAGATCTGTAAAATATGCTATTGGTATTTTAATAGGAATTGTGTTTAATGTATACATTGCATTAGGTAGTATGGACACTTTAGTGATGCTAATTCTTCCAGTCCATAAACATGGTGTGAGCTTCCACTTGTTTGTTTCTTATATTTCTTTCTTTAATGTCCTATAGCTTTCTGAGTATATGTCTTTTACCTTCTTGGTTAAGTTTAGTCCTAGGTACCTCATTATTTTTGTTGCAATGGCAAATGGGATTGTTTTCTTAGGTTTTCTGAGTGTTCATTATTGGTGTATAAAATTGTCATCAATTTCTGGATATGAATTTTGTATCCTGTTACTTTGCTGAATTCATTTATTAAATCTAGTAGTTTTTTTGGTGGAGTCTTTATGGTTTTCTATGTACAATATCATGTCATCTGCAAATAATGACAGTTTTACTTGCTCCTTTCCAATTTGGATGCCCTTTACTTCATCTTCTTGTCTGATCACTGTGTCTAGGACTTCTAGTACTATGTTGAATAAGAGTGGTGAAAGCAGACATGCCTGTCTTGTTCCTAATCCTAAGAAAAATGCTTTTAGTTTTTGCCAATGAATATGATGTTGGCTGTAGGTTTTTCATATATGAACTTTATTATGTTTAGTTATGATCTCTCCATTCCCACTTTTCTGAGAGTTTTTATTGTAAATGGGTGTTGGATTTTATCAAATGCTTTTTCTGCATCTATTGATATGATCATGTGATTTTTATCCTTCAGTTCTTTTATATGATGTATAACATTTATGACTTGTGAAAATTGTACCCACCTTGCATCCTGGGAAAAAATTCCACTTAGCTATGATGTATGATCTTTTTAATGTATTGCTGGGTCCAGTTGGTTTGCTGGGAGTTTTTAGATTACTGCTTTAATTTCATTAGTTGTAATCTGTCTATTTCAATTTTTTTTATTCTTCCTGATTCAGTTTTGGAAGATTGTATGCTTCTAGGAATTTATCCATTTCATCTATATTGTCTAATTAGATGGCATATAATTGTTCATTTTATTTTCTTACCATCCTTTGTGTTTCTTTGGTGTCAGTTGATACTTCTCCTTCATTTTTTATTTTATTTATTTGGGTCCTCTCTCATTTTTTCTTGATGAGTCTGTTTAAAGGTTTGTTAATCTTGTCTATCTTTTCAAAGAACCATTTCTTGGTTTCATTTATCTTTTGTATTTTTTAGGACTATATTTCATCTATTTCTGTTCTTACATTTATTATTTTCTTTCTTCTACATACTTTGGGCTTTTTTTTTTTTTTTTTTT